>OY804610.1:2691746-2827954 GCA_963680895.1 Fragum sueziense
GTACAACAAGTACAACAACTAGTGCACGTTGTGTGGGCTTCCGGAACTGTACAGGACTGAAAAATACAACCATATAGAGTCGGTATACAGAATCGTACAACAACTAGTGCATGTCGTATGGGCTTCCGGTACAGTACAGGACTGAAAAATACAACCATAGAGTCGGTATACAGAATCGTACAACAACTAGTGCATGTCGTATGGGCTTCCGGTACAGTACAGGACTGAAAAATACAACCATATAGAGTCGGTATACAGAATCGTACAACAACTAGTGCACGTCGTATGGGCTTCCGGTACAGTACAGGACTGAAAAATACAACCATACAGTAGGTATACAGAATCGTACAACAACTAGTACACGTCGTATGGGCTTCCGGTACAGTACAGGACTGAAAAAATACAACCACACAGTCGGTATACAGAATCGTACAACAACTAGTGTACGTTGTATGGGCTTCCGGTACAGTACAGGACTGCAATGGGGACAAAAACATTTGAATTTCATTATACATTTTATATATAAATATATATTTGAACAAGGGTTTGGAAAAAAGTCCCTTATAGCTTTGAGACAGCCATATTTCCAAATTCGCCTGGGCGTAAATACAGACTGATAGGCACCCTTTCAGCTCTGTTACAGTTGCCACAGGTCATTAATAAGATATCGGAGAACACAACATGGTTCTTGGTCAGACTGTGTGTATACGCAAGCTGACCTGGAGCCATGTTTGGCTCCAAAGCCTTGAAGAACCTTTTTCAGATCCTGGCTCATTTCGTTTATAATATATTACCCTGCCGGGTTAGAACTGATGCGACTTGTTGGTGAGCCGCCAGCTTGTTAAATTAATGGTTACCGTAGACCCATCTCTGCAAGACGCCCGGCATCATGAGTGGGGAATCGGGAGGTATTGCGTATTGAGAAAGAGAGTGTCTCATAAGCTAACACTGGCTGGTCCTTTCAATAGAGATGACACTATAATAAACAAGCCTTTATCTTTTTATAATACAGAAAATATTGAGACAATGGGCGAAAATGCTGACTTTCAGCATTTTCTTTTTTAGTCTCAATGTTTTGGAATCTTTCATTAGTGGGTCATCAAAATCAGGTTTTGTATCTATATTCCCAATTTGACACTTAAAATCACTTTTCCTTTCGGATCCATAATAAAAATACAATTGAAAAATACCATGTCGATATCGGATAAGTCGAATTTGAACTTGATTTCAAGTGAGATTTGGCACTGTCATCATCAATGGATATTAAAAATGTTTAAAAAGTTATTTTGAAGATGATACTATAGCCAATAAACTACATGTTCACCATTTCGAGCCATTTTGCTCCTTTTCCTACTTTAGTGCAATAATAAACATACTTGATGACCTATAAATGGATACATACATTGTGTATTGTGTTTTTTAACTCAACAAAAATCGGTTACGTCGAATTTAGGATATGTCTTGAGATAAAATGATGTTCCCTACGACATCGGGGCCGCGGACAAAGCACAGTTGGAAACGCATCAGCTTCTCACTCGTGAGATCCCGGGTTCGATCTTCTGCCGTACGAACTAACCTTTTAGCCAAAATGTCACCCACCAATGGTTCGAGATCGTTAACCTAATTTGGCGAGCAGCTGGAGGCTCAGTTATGATGATGTTGTAATACTGGTATGATAAATAACAGGACCCCATGGTTTGGTGCTCCAGCCGCGATATACCCATAGTAATCATACTTACATTATTAGACAAACACTTCACTTCATACAATCCGTTGTCAAACTTTTGGACTCCGCATTGCTGGAAAAACAATGTTAGAAAAGATAAACCATCGGTGTTAATACGAAACCTCGTGACTACAGCTTTAGTGAAGCTTTAATGACAATGCAATGTGTGTTAAAAAATAGACTAGCTTTACCATTTTGTTTTGATAAAACGTCCGTTTTGTTATAAAATCTCGCAACTACGGCTTGAATCATGCCGTATTTACGAAATTTTATGACAACACCAACGAAATATTATTGTTTATCCTAATTTAGGTCACGTTTAACCGGATAAAATAGTTTCCTATAACGAGGTTTTGCAATAAAACAGACAAAATATAGAAACTATAAATATATGACCAATCATGCTAAAAGGGACCTTTTGTGAAGTCTGCAATATACGACAATTCAACAAACAGACGAGACTTACATCGTCGGTACAAATCTTCTGTGCCAAGTTAAGAAATTTCTTGCAGGTTTTCAGGTATTTCTACCAACCATAATAAAGGATACATTATTTGTGAACAATTTGTCCAAATTTCAAGTAAATCCTTCCAGTTTTGGAAAAGTTATTACACTTTTTTCCGTCCCCTTTAAAATTTTCAAAAAACGAGATACGAGGTTTTGCACTTACAACGACGACATGTAGCAGGTGTCAAACACATTTGGAAAATGAACATATAGTAAGACAAGCAAAAGAGAAAATCCAGAAATTAACCTCAGAGGGAGAAGTTTCGATCCTAGCCGATGTCCGTGTAGACTGACTAGGATCGATACTTTTCATACTTTTTCCACTTCAAAAAAATCCCTTTAACGCGATGGGTAAAAAAAGCATTTATTCAAATAGCGTTTATTTACATGGAAATTAAATTGTCTCGGGTTAATTTTGGTGGAATTAATCGGTATTTTTGTCAATAAGGTTTAAAAGATGTGTGTACACGTTATTTTGCGATAGCCGTTGTTAAGGTATTCCACCACTAATGAGAATTATGTTTTTCATGCGACGTCGTTAAAACATTTTTAGGTATCCGGACCCATTCAGGCCACGTCGTAAAAACTTTCCACTGCCAAATGTTTACCACGTAGCCTGCAAAAATCCGACTTTGGTTGAATCTCATTAGGATGGACTACCTTAATCTGGTTAATAAACATTGACTAAGAATCATAATAAACAGAAAAAAGACAACCGTGGTTAGAATAAAGGCTACAAAAAATACTGATTCAATTGAAATTTCATATTTTTCCATATATTTCGTATTTTATATTTAGTTTTATCATTTTTATACACCGCCGAAGGCGGTCGTAAACTGGCGTCATCTTCTCCGTCTGTCCGTCCCTATGTCCGTCCGTCTGTCCGCCCGTCCGTCCACTTTTCTCGTGAGGGCAACTGCTCCTAAGTTTCTGGTTGGATCTGTGTGAAGCTTGATCACCTCAAATGGTATATGTGCATGAAGGAATGATTTTACGGTTCATTGATTTTTGCCTAAGTTATGCCCCCTCAAAATTTAGTCTCTAGGAGGGGCGGCGTACATTGTAACCATGGCACTCTTGTTTCTTACTGACCTCGTCCCTGCTACAGATCTTTATTTTCCCACAATGTGTCGGTTTATCCATCTGATATATGCAGTTAAAACATACAGGACCTCGTACAATTGGATAACCTGAAATGTTTACAAGATCGTTAAGGTAGTTCCATCCGTAATTGAATTCATGCGACGTCGGAAGTTTTCGTACGATGTCTTTAACTTTCGTTACGTATCCGAATTTATTAAGGCGGCGATTTCCTTAACATTCGGCGGTGGAACGTTCACCCGCCGAATGTAAACGACGTTGCTCGAGTAATTTTGACGTCGCATGAATCTCATTAAGTATGGACTACATTAATATAAGATACATGATATATCGTTAATAGAACTGAAACTAGTTCCCGAGGTATCGTGGATAAGGTACAGAATTGACCCCTTTCAATTATCGTTTTAGTCCGTACCCGCTGAACACTTCCGGTAATCCGGGTCTTCTCTGATTAACAGCGACATAACTTGTGTCGGACTTTTCTTTTTGAATGGGACAGCGCTCTGATGTAAACTGCGACATCCATATATAAAAGCGCGAATTGTCATCAGAAGAGACCGGGATTAATTTCCGGTGGCAAACAAAGGGTTTATGGGAAATTAACACTGCTAGATCTATAGGGTATCGAAATGGTTTTAAACTGCATCGTTTAACAATGCAAGAATCGGAAGATGAATGACGAAAGTAAACAGAATGTTCACTTTTTCCGATTTCCACAAGATCAACGCAACCGTAGAACATGGATAAAGGCTGTGAACAGGGATGAATTTCGCTTTTTGCTCTAAGGACGACTTCCGGTGGCTTTTGTGCGTGTGTGTCGGTCTTAGTGGAAATAAGCTAATTGCCAATACCCGATTACGAATTTATTACCAGGTACGAGACAAAGAAACATTAGGTAAGCATTTACGATATAACAGGAATAATGAAAACCAACGTACCACTATTTCCGCACATTGCTACACCACACAAATCACTGGAACAACATCCACTGCAAACAGGGGTATATACGCTGTTCATTGTAAAACCGCTACATTGCTGAAAAAAAAAACCAACATAACATCAACACATAACAAGAGAGTAAAAACGTATTTTCTGATGAAAATTTTGAAAATGTAAAGAAAAATACTGCACCGGTTACAAGAAACTGTGGTTAACCATAGTTCACATATAAATGGAATTTATCATTTCCGTCTCGTCTTTGAAAGCGTTTTGTTGACTTTTCAGCAACAATTTCAAAGTAAAAGATAAAAAAAACTTAAATCGATTAAACACATAAGCCTAACCACACTTTGCACCAAAAGATACTTTAGAAGAGTAAACTCAGAATGGGATGTCTCTTTATATGCATTAAAATAATCTATATTATCTTTGCATCAAAGCATACTTCAAAAAAGAAATGGGAATGATGATAGATCCAAGTCTTTTTAAACAAATTAGATGAAAATATACTGAGAGGCAAAAATAAGTATACACCCTAGTTCTTCCACGTTTTCTAAGAAAACGATGTATAGATTATTACGATTTCTAAACGCCACTGATGAAGGTCGTTTGTTTTAGGTACACTTCTTCGCCTACCCGTCTATCTGTCCTTCCTTCCGTTGCGAAGGTTTTCCCTATCATACAGCGGCATCGAAAAAGGGGATTTAGGAAATAAATTAACACGATAATTCACGTTGACACAAACCCTACATTTATAAACGGATTTGGATAAAATGTTCGCAGAAAGAGCCTAGTTACCTATAGGACCATGCGAATATTGTTAGTGCTTTCCATATTATGATGCGTCATGGCAAAAGGGGGCTTGATGCAAACAAGTTATCTGACATTACTCATTCTAAATCTATTGACGGATTTTGATAAAATTTGCACAGGATGTTCCTATGCTACCAGAATAAGTGTATATTGTGTCACGTTTCTTTCGTATTACGCTGCGTCATAGAAAAATGGGTCTTAATGACAAAAATGGGTATGTTGATCATTTTCTACCAGCCACTGAGAATTGTGTTATGATGTAAGAGAAAATTTAACGTTGTGGTTTGTTGTGATAATTGATAAAGAATTCCAATAATGATTAACAGCAATATTTGATGCTCCACTAAGTCGCACGTGCAAAATTTGCAAGATCGGCATGTAGCAAGAGTACAGGTAGTCAAGCAATTTCAGGTAAAATCTAACAACACTGCATTATTGGTCTATGAGTAGGAATAAATAGTGCAAAATTTTGAGTCGATATGATGGAAATTAAGAGAGATATCGAAAATCAAAAAGTGTATACTTTCTTTTGCCTCTCAGTATATTATAATATTTTGTTATAATCTTACCGCGGTATCTTTACAGCCCATTTTATACAGTATGTTCCCATTGGGTGATAGGTAACTCTCTGTAGAACAAGTCTGAAAGAAAAATAATATCGCTGGTGGGGAGTCAAAACCTCGTAACTACAGCTTGAATAAGTTGGAGTTACGAGGTTTTGACTCCCCACAGACGATATACTGTGTGTGTTGTTGTCCTTTTTTAACCAATTGCCTGACGGCAAAATTAGAGACTCGTCCAAATTAAAAAAGAAAGATTTTGCAGACAACACATTATGATTTTTTTCGGTTGGAGTAAAGTGTGGGAATTTAACAAATGGCTTGTAAGAATGTTTTCCATAGCCTTGTCAAAAATCGCCATTATGTGGGAATGTGTTAAAGGGACATTTCATCCCGATTTCAATTTTTTTAAGTATGTCTTGATGCCAAGATCGGTTCTTCTAATGAGTATAAATACTATTAGTTTTTCTAAGTTGTTGTCAATAAGCGAGAAACACGCATTTAAAGTTGAGACATAATCGATAAATTGCATATAAATCCGAACTGTTGTCCACAACAATTTGTTTAATTTTAACACAAAAATATAAATTTCTCGTAAACGGCGCAATATTTTGGCTTGAAATTTTCAGAATTTTCACAAAGAAATATGCTCTTTCAGATAAAAATAAAAGTAAAATTTATGACAAAAAATTCTGAAATGTCGCTTTAAATAAACATATTGACTTATATTCGAATAGACAATATATAATTGACACTCGTTATCTCTGCTTAAGTCGAAGCCAAATCAAATTATACTTGTCAGATAAAGACAAAAACAACACGAAAAAAATAAATCCTAAACAAATTCTAATTTACAAGTTTTTAAAAAACAAAAAATCTTACTTCATGAGGCCCGCATTCCTTGACAATCGGACAATCTTGTGGTCTTGGTATATCATTACATACATGGCAAATCTGACCCGCATTCACTGAAAAACATAACAGGGTAATCTATAATCTCTGTCAGGTCATTTGTCATGAGCTATACATGTATTATGTTTTTTTTTTTTGTAAATTTAATTTCCACTATCTTGTGGCCTTGGTATATCATTACATACATGGCAAATCTGACCCGCATTCACTGAAAAAAATGCAATGTAGATATACAGTCAACATTTGTTATTTCGACCTCGGATAAGTCGAATTTTCACTTAGGTCGAAGTTCAAATCAGGTCCCGTCCTCATCAATGGGCATTTTTTTCAAAACAATATAATTTTGAACCAAATATAGCCATTTGAATATAGTAGGAAAAGCGTATGTGTGCGTGAGCAGCTCGAGGCTCGGTAAAGATGTTTTGGTAGTACTGGTATGACTGGAATCCATGGTTAGGTGCTTCAGCCGCCTCAATATGACTATAGCATTTGAAAGAGACGTCATACCCCAACCTATTAACCCATTACCACTCATTTACTCTTTTTTTACTCCCCAAAATGTTAAGGCTTCTGGAAACAATATGGAAAATGAAGAAATTGCTTGTGAAAAGCAATTTCTTCATTTCCCAAAATGTTTTCTACCACAAAAGATCCGCATTAATTAATATTCATTCACTTGAAATTGTTGTTTGCAACATCTTTGAATTTTGACCAACCCAGAATTTTTGTCGGTTGGTAATTGGTAAACAGGGTAATCTGGATTCATGTTAATTACTAAGTCTTTTTATTTTTAAATAATTATCTGGTTCATGAATAAATATCGCTGCTTTTAACAAAAAATCGTAGCTACAGCTTTAAACAATTTATTGTTACGATCTTTTCGTCGAAAGGCTACGATATTTTTAAAGTAATAAAATCTGGAACATCTCTTACCTATCGAACATAATGATAAAATCCAGTATAAAACAAACTTTGAATAGAACCCTATATATTGACATCCAAAATCCATTATTTGTATTGGTATCACAATATTTTTTAAATCTTTTACTAAGGAAAATATGTCCTTTTTCAACGAAAGTTTTGATAGCGTGTCTGTATAATTAATTTATAATAATAACCTTTAAATTAACAATAATTGCGCATTGTAATTCTCTGTTAGTGTCTCTTTGCGATTTTAATTTTTCTTCTGGTTTTGATTTCAAAGTCCCTTTTGAAAAAAAATGTCTTATTTTATTAATTTTAGTTTCACTTTTTTTAAATGTTGATGTTACGTCAAATCATTACTAGGACATGCGATGACGATACCTTAACTTTTATAATTCAGCGGGTAGCTAGGTGGAAAATGTTTAGAACGCGTCATGATAAAAAGTTATCAATAACTTAAGATAGGCCATCCCTTATGAGATTCACGCGACGTCAGGATTTTTCATGCGATGTCGTTAACATTGGTTACGTATACGAACCTATTCGGGCGACGTCGTAAACTTTCGGCGATGGAATATTCCACCGCCGAATGTTTACGACGCCTCACGAATAGTTCCGACGTTGTGTGAATCTCATTACGGCTGGACAACCTTAAGCATTGTCAACTTTTTGCACGTTGGCATGTTCCAATAACAAGATCTGTCTTTGACGTCTCCATGAAAGAAACCTTTGAAAAACATAATCAGCATTTTTCCGGTTTGTCTCAATATTTTCTGTGGTATATTGTAACTAAGTTCAGTCGTTATCAACATCTATTTTGTTTTCTGCAACAGCTTTCGAGTTGGACAAACCTGACATTTTGCAGTTTGGGAAAGGGCTGGTTATCCTGTAACTTTTATATTTTAAGATAAAAGAACTTTTGGAACGATTACATTTTTTTTTCAAAAAAGACATTAAGTACTACATTACAGATTTAGATTGGTGAATTTCTCAATTCAAGATTGGTTGGCAACACTTATTTTTTACTGAATAGCTGCTCAAAATTATCGCATATTATCTCTTTTATTAAAAAATGATACCATAAATTTAGAAAAAGCAATACAAACTTTGAAGTTGCTGAATTTCGAAATTTTAGATTGGTAGTCAACAGTTATTTTCGACAGAAAAGCCTCTCGAAATTATCGCAGCTATTAGTCCATGGGCCCATAACCGAAACCCTCCCCCCCTAGTGGGATTTTTGAAGACCTATATTTTCTTGAAGCTTATGATGTATAGTAATGGATTCAGGTTGTTGTTCAATTTAAAACTGCTGGATAAGCAAATGGCGGGCTCGTTACCATGGCAACCGTCCATTTTTCTACATTCCAGCGCTTGGATCAATTAATTGCAATAAAAATACTTATTTTTGTCATAAATCTTTCAAAATAGTTTTAAATTATTACCAAGATATTTCTCTCACAATATAGATATTTTTTAGAAAATTTGCTAATTTGCATATTCGTGAATATTAATGAGAAAGTAGAAAAATGTGTTTAATTTGCTAAAAACAAGACTTTACTAGTAAATTTAAACCTCCCTTTCATGTAGGATTTTTGAAGATCTATATTTTCTTGAAGCTTATGATGTATTTGAATACATTCACATTGTTATTTGATTTAAAAATGCTGGATAAGCAAGTAGTTGGCTTGTTACCATGGTAACCACCCATTTTCATTCGCTCCAGCCCTTGGATCAATTAATTGCAATAAAATTACTTATTTTGGTAAGAAAAAATTGAGGCTAGTTTTAAAATGTTGTCATTACATTTCCCTCACAACCAAGATACTTTTCAGAAAATTTGCTAATTTGCATATTCATGAATATTAATGAGATTGTGGAAATATGTGTTTAATTTGCAAAAAGACGGCTTTACTAGTTTACTAGTGAACAGAAACCCTCCCCACCATGTGGGAATTTTTAAGACCTATATTTTCTTGAAGCGCAGGAAACATGTTGATGAATTCAGGTTCTTGTTTGATTTGAAAGTGCTGGATAAGTAAATGACAGGCCTGTTACCATGGCAACTGCTCATTTTCCTACGTTTCAGTACTTGGATCAATTGCTAGTAATTGCAATAAAATATTTTAAAATACTTATTTAAGATAAACACTTATTTTGGTAATGAAACATAAGACTAGTTTTAAAATTTCAAATAGACATTTTTTCTTGAAATCATTTTTCTTTAGCTAATTTACATATTCATTAATATTAATGAGAAAGTAGAAATATGTGTTTAATTAGCTAAAACAAGGCTTTTCTAGGGAATAAATATGCTGAGGCATTTCGTTTTTATAATACTTTATGTTTCAAATGGATAAGAACGCTAATAGATCAATAATAAGTTCATAAACCACTCATCAGCACAGAACAAGCGAATATGGGCTTATTCGCATTCACATTTTTTTGCATACTTTCTCTAAATGGCAAATAAAATCTCAAATATTCTCTAATTATGTTAATGAATTTCATTTTTGCATCTTTTTCCCTAAATTCTGTACTTGTTGTGTTAAAATTAAAATTTCATGATTTACCAATTAAAGTGACATTTCAGAATTTTTTGTCATAAATATTACTTTTATTTTTATCTGAAAGAGCATATTTCCTTATGAAAATTCTGAAAATTTCAAGCCAAAATATTGCACCGTTTAAGAGATATTTATATTTTTGTGTTAAAATTGAACAAATTGTTGTGGACAACAGTTTGGATTTATATGCAATTTATCGATTATGTGTCAACTTTAAATGCGTGTATCTCGCTTACTGGCAACAACTTAAAAAAACTAATAGTATTTATACTCATTAGAATACCCAATCTTGGCATCAAGACATACTTTAAAAAATTGAAATCGGAATGAAATGTCCCTTTAAAAGGAAGAATCTTAACAATAAATATATGCTCTAAAAAATTACCGTATAAATGACAATAAAATTCCATTTAGCCCAAATGACATGCTGAAAACTTTAACCTACTTTCTTTGATTTTTTTTCTATGTGAAATACAGTTTTCTTCTATACAAGAAACTTTATTATTTTAAAGTTGAGTACTAAACATTATGTAAAGCGTTTTTAATAATGAATTCCCATTGGAGTACATGTATGGTCACCTTTGATTTATACCATTTTTGCCTTGTAATGCATGCTTTTTATGCCCCCGTATCGAGAGATCGGGGGCATATTGTTTTACTCGTGTCCGTCTGTCTGTCTGTCTGTCCGTCCGTCCGTCTGTCCGTCTGTCCGTCCGTCCGTCCGTCTGTCCGAAAACTTAACCTTGGCCTTTTCTCCAAAAGTATTTGACATATAAAGCTCAAATTTGGTATGCAACTTCCTTTCAATGATATCTATCTGTTCCATGCAATTTGACCTTCCTCAAGGTCATCCCTTAACCCTTATCAACCCTTTACTCTACGAAAACTTAACCTTCTATACCGAAAACTTAACCTTTGCCTTTTCTCCAAAAGTATTTGACATACAAAGCTCAAATTTGGTATGCAACTTCCTTTCAATGATATTTATCTGTTCCATGCAATTTGACCTTCCTCAAGGTCATCCCTTAACCCTTATCAACCCTTTACTCTACGAAAACTTAACCTTCTATTCCGAAAACTTAACCTTTGCCTTTTCTCCAAAAGTATTTGACATACAAATCTCAAATTTGGTATGCAACTTCCTTTCAATGATATCTATCTGTTCCATGCAATTTGATCGTCCTCAAGGTCATCCCTTTACCCTTGATAACCCTTTACTCCACGAAAACTTAACATTTTAAAGAATGGCCATTTCGGGGGCATTTGTGTTTCACAAACACATCTTGTTTACATTAAAATTTTGCTCCAAGTTTAAACTTAGCAATACATTACTATTGGAGACATGCTGTGCAGAAGAGAAATCTTCCCAACCACTTCTATTAATTGGAATGCTATGCTACAAGAACACAATTTACCAAATATATTCTAATAAACGATAGTCGAAACTGGACAATTTCATATTTGCATTGTCATGTGCATTAATTGGTGATTTAAAAATTGCCTATAATAGAAATTTAATTATTCATTTCTTTATCAAATTGCATTCGAGTGACATCGTTTTACACCTCTATAATTCAGAATACTTATATGTGATAATATAAACAGTTATAAATTGTACATATGTACCTTATTGGATACCAGTACTTCGAAAACACTTGATTTGTGAGGAATCCTCTTATTCGTGTAACAAAATGTTGTTTTGAAAGATTTCGTTTAAAAAGCAAACACAATTTGCAATTTCTGTTGATTATGATGAGAGGGGAACACATCATATTCCAACTTGTCGTGTTTTAATATGTCGCTGGCCGAAAATTTGAAATCCTTTGTTTTGTTATCAGTTTTTAGATATGCTCGTGCATTTCTTAATTCATTTCAAACATCTTCACAACAACAATCTAAACTCAGGATGAGGTCAAATCCATAAAACACAAGGGCTAAATATGAATAATACATATAAGCAACTTCCAATCAACCAAGGAATCTGCGATTTATATATGTCATTATATGTGCACAAACTTGTCTAAATATACGGTTATTAGAAAGCCTTTTCACAAAAAAGGAGTAGCCTGCTATGGTTCGACACTTGTATCGAAACGGGAATGAAGGTAAAACATGCAAAATGAGTTTACTGGTCTTCTGTACCATCTTATTCTCAAGTAAAATATCGTGGTGGTGATGGGGGGGGGGTTATAACGCGACAGAGACACTTAAGAAGACGATGCTCGGTCTGAAGGCACTGTCGACGGTATGTGTCATAAATTCACAGACCTGGTATACTTGATGAGCGAATTAAAGTAAGAAATTGTCCATGCATTATCATTTTCAAGACATTGCTTGATCGCTAAAGGATACACAAACTTACAGACTGTTTAGTCTAAAATTCCTCAACGATAAGCAAATGACAAAGAGATTACCAGTACTTGTTGCATTCTTATGAACGAAAAGATGTCCAGAGTCCTAGGTACGTTGGTGTGGAATCCCAAAGGCCAAGAAAATTATTCAATATTTTACAGACAAGGTTCAGAATTCAATGTTTTGGGACAATTGTGGGTTGCAATAAAATATTTTGTTGGACATATTACTCAAGAAATGTACAATTAACGAAGCATGCTATGCCAAGTTACTAGACAATCTGAAGCAGACCATGCGTGAGGAACGTTGCGGCAAACGCTCAAAATGTGACCGCTGCTTGCAACAAGAAATTACATTAGTACTCAATTGCCAAAGTACAATGGATGCTGTCGAGAAAAATGGGTAACAATCAATCACACTCTTCCTATCCACATGACCTTGCTGCTATCAACTTCTTTCCTAAAAGGGATATGAATGGTTGCAATTTTTAGTCTCATGAAAAAAGTTATTGATGCAGTTTAGGTGTGGTTCTTTGGGAAGTTCTCGGACTTCTTTCCTTCTGGACTGATGTCACTTGACCACCTTTAAAGTTGATTAATTTGAGTTTAACTCCTTTTACAACTGCTATGGTCATATTGTTTGGTCAAAGCTCATAGGTTTGGATGGAAAGTATTTGAAGAGAAAATATGTCGATCTAAACATAAAGTTTAGGTCAGTTATTCATTGACCCATGCTCGTATTTGAGCATTTAGGCAGATTACATAAAATAAATGTTATTGTATTGTCTTATATGTCATGTACGTTAACAGTGAAGAAGCCATTTTAGCGTGGCAAAATTGTTGATATTAGTGTTTTGTTTTCAACATATCCACCCCACAAAAAAGAGCTTAAACGCTTTATTACCAAAATGTGCCTTAATGTCTTTATACCCTCTATAACACCTATTATCCAAAGCGTCCCTTGTCCATGTAAGACTTAAAACCTTCATACAAAAAGATGCCAATGACGTACTCCAATGTGGACTCATTATCAAAGAATCGTGTATATGGTTTCTGTCAAAGAGGCAAAATACTTATCTCTCCTAGAAAATAATCAATTTGGATTTTCTTCAGTACTTAATTAACGGGAATGGGGATTTATTACCATTTATACGGTAATTAGGACCGTTCTGGAAATATATATTTTCAAGGTTATGTCATTTATTTACCTATTGAATTATGTAGCTTCAATAAGAAATTGAAATACATATGAAAATACAATATTAAGTGCAGAAGATTTGCAGAAATGAAAAACATTTACATCATTTTTGCATATTTGAGATTTTGGCGGCCATTTTGAAAATTTAAAAAAATGATTAAAAAGCCTAATATAAGCATGGCAACACTCATGTAGATTTAATATACTCAATTTTCCTAAGAAACGATCTCATTTACATACAGAACATGATAACAAATTATAGGGCAGTGATATTTCGATATTTAGTCAAGTGGTCATTTTGCGGCGGCCATCTTGAAAATCATTTGAAATGTCGAGTATATCATAGAATGTCAATAGTCAACACTTTGATTTTTATTACAAGGCATCTTATAAACACTTTAATACAAATTCTAGCAATTATTCGCTGTGGAAATGATTTCCAAATGCAAAGTAAATATAAACAAAGGCAATATCTATACTATTTTTCTCTTGTTTTACATATTCAAGGGGCATAATTCGTGCTAATTTTGGTGTGAAATCATCTTTTACTATTTAACAATGTGATTTGATCAAATCTGTAAGCATTTTGGTCATTTGCACTTAAATTTGGGTTATTTTGGATCCCATGAATGTGTATATGGTGAGTTATAAGCAAGTATTTTTTGTAATTAAAGGGGAGATAATCAATCGTTCCGCATATGCTTATCCAGCACTTATATATCAAACAACAAGTTGCATTTGAAAGGGAATTTATTAAGCTTTACAATGATATAGGTGTCATAAAATCCCGGTAGGGGGGGACCTAGGGTGTAGCCAGCCCACGGACTATATGGTCGATGTTAGATAAAGAAATGAATGACAAATTCAAGAAAACAAGCAATAGAAACTTTCAGATATATTTCTTACTTTATGTAAACTTGTACCCCTTTTCGAACGGTTCACACCGCACGCGTTAGCAAGAAAACAAACAAACAAACAAACAAAACAGTATGATTGACTATTACAGATACACTTGAAGTGTACTTTCCATTCTTTCATTCACTTAACCTTTTTCCCAAATGCCAAACCTATGATTGCTACAGTTTGAAAGCTGCTACAGACGATACAATATATATCTCTAAAGATCGGACTAGTGCAAAATACAGTACAGAAGAATATTGATACAAAAAGGCGAAAATGCTGGTTATCACCATTTTCTTCTTTCGTCTCAATGTTTTTCAAGCTTGATACGATAGGGACGTCAAGACCTGGTCGAGTTTGGAAAAGGGTTAATAAAGCAGTATATAACAATTTATAAAAGTTGGGTGCGACGAAGGACCAAGTACAAAAGACATCCATAGGTCAACTGTTAACACCCAGATAACTGTGTCGGTAATGTATCTTAGATACGAAAATGTTGGTCCTTTGTTTACATTAACCATTTACAAAACGACGAATTGTAGGCGGGCCCGTAGGAACAGGGGGCCTATGGGGCTAAGCCCCGCACAGTTGGCAAAAATGTTACTTGGATACGAAAATGTTGGTCCTTTGTTTATTTTAACCCATCCCCACCCACATTTTCGACTCTTTTTAATTCCCCAAAAGATAAATGCTTTGGAAAACATGATGGAAAATGAAGAAATTGCTTGCAACAAAAGACGAAAATATATAAATGAAATTGAAATAAATAAATAAAAAAACATTCATCTAAATGTGTTGTCTGCAACATCTTTTAATAATTTTTGTCTTGTCCAAATATTGTTGTTTGGGAAATTATTTTAACCCTTTCCAAGCAGCAAAAATATGAAATCCATCTAATTTGTGAGCTCATACAGATGGCGATATAACGTTGGTGAGGGGGGATACTGTTACTTGGAAACGCAAATGTTGGTCTTTTGTTTACATTAACCATTCACAAAACGATGAAATTAATGGTTGTTCACTTGAAAAAAAAAGCAGACGACGTAATGGAAGTTAATTCAAAAGTTATTCGTGCACAGCATAGGTAACAAAATATTGACACAAAGAAGAAATGCTCGTAACCGTCTTTTCATTCTTTTTTTCTGAATGTTTCCCAAGCCTTTTCCGTTAGGGACGTATAACCAGGTTTTGTTTGGGAAAGGGATAACCACCTCTTAAACAACAAAACTATGGACTGCACATGTAACACTTGCATTTGGATCACCTCGGACAATTCTATAGAACGAATCATACCTCGGAGGTAGGTCGCGGGTCTACCTATATACCAAGAAGAACAACAACCCAAATCACTTGTCCTTGACTAATGTCAAAAATGAAGTCACAATGATACTGAAATGCACTGTTTCCAGTTCCAATGTCCTCTCGTTTTAGAGTGATTAGATCCTGCAAGTCCCGCAAGTTGCCATGGTTGATCATTTGGATGACATCGAAAACTACTTTATGAAGCGTAACAATTTCCGGCTAAGACATTGGATTTCATTAAGATATTTCTTCATGCACATGCATCCAAGCAATGATCTAGATTATGCGAGGTGTTCCATATGGTATCAATAGACAAGTTTCCACTACTTAAGACCCCCTTCCCCCCACCACACACACACAACAGCCGACGGAAGTCGTCCTTGGCGAAATTATTAAACAGGGAACGGTTGACTGTTAATCTAATAAAATAACCAGCTTACCGGCTATTAACGAATTCATTCAATTTTATAGTTTTTGTTCCACTTAAAACTTCGCTAGATCGCTTTACATGTAAATTGAATGCACGTGCGCCGTCATTGTTTTCGCCACATTTTAGGAGCCTCGTTGTGATAATCTCGATTTGTTACTATTTTAGTAACATTTCTCATGTATACAATGTTAATTTCCCATAAACCCACTGTTTGTCATCGGAAGTTAATCCGAGTCTTCTCTGATGTTAATTCGCTCTTTGATATTTGGGTGTCGCTATTTACATCAAAGCGCTGTCCCACTAAAAAAACAAAAGAAAATTCAGACACAAGTTATGTCTCTTTGTTGCACTTTTCTTTTGTTTTTGAATGGGACAGCGCTCTGTTGTAAATAGCGACATCAAAATATCAACGAGCGAGTTTTCATCAGAGAAGGCTCGGTTTACCGGAAGTGTTCTGCGGGTACGGACTAAAACGATAATGGAAAGGAGTCCATTGGCTATAGATGACGATATGGCGTTAACGAGGCGGGGTGACGTTACTTAGATACAAAACCTTTGGTCTTTTATTTATACCTGACACGGTGAAGTGAAAGGGGAGAAATTAATGTGCCCTTAAATCTTTCCCACACATTGACGCTCTTTGACACCCCACAAGGAAAAAAGTCTTTTGAGAAATATTGTTGTTTTCTAATTAAGGTTTACCAACTGAGAATGAAAACACTACTTTCTAGCCTTACGAAATGTATCAAATTACACACACTTGTAAATACACTTCACATAAGTTGATTAACCAGGTCGGATTTCAAGATAATGCGTCAAGAAGAAAATAATTTACAAATATTATTTTACTCTATATTCATATGCAAGGGAGGTAATTTAGAACATTTTTGTCAAATATTTTCCATAAGTATGCAATAATTCAAAATTCTAAGCCATACAAAATGTTTATCTTTGTATTTGGAATAGAAATGTAACACGGTTTAGGAATTAATGGCACTTTTCAAATTTCGCCTCTGGCGGATAGATTTTTAAAATTTCATCAACTTGAAATTTGCGTCTGCAACACTTTCAAATTGGAACAGTCGAAAGTTATGTCGTCTGGTAATGGGTTAAAACTTAAACCTGTCCCTCACATCGACGCTTTTGACGCCCTATGATATAAAGGCTTGAGAAAACGTTGGGGAAAATGAAAAAAAAATGCATGTTATAATCAATTTCTTTTTTTCCCACAATGTGCTCTATACATTAAGTTGTAAGATATTGAACTTTTATATACTCAGCAAAAGAGCTTACGCATCACTTTTTAAAAATTACATAACCTCTTTATTGTCAAAGAGTTTCATTTACAATTTGGCATAAGTTAATCCAAGAAGTTTCTACACTCATCCATAAAACTATTTCCAAGTTTTCTCTCTTATACGACTCCGTCATACGAAAAGGGGGCCAACTTGTAACTTGTAATATTTTTCAATTATCTTTGTTTGAATTTATTTTGAAAACTGGTTTATTGTGAAATTGAAAAATGCCTTATCTAACGTAACAAGGGCTGTTCGCAGACAACGTGGCTCGCTTATATGCACATTTTTAAAAGAAACGGTCAATTTTTCCAGGTCAAGGTCACAAGGTAAAAATTTCATAGTATCATGTAAAAAGTCTTGGTGGGACCTGTGTATGTGTGAAATACCAATACTGCATCTCATACAGTTCCATAGATATAGACCAATACGTTTTTGTGTACGAATTCGACGTCGCCATCGACGCCAACAATGACACCAACGACACTAGTAATGTAACATTTCCTCTGCGAATATAAATTAGGTGCCAACAAACGTGTTGAAGCCGTCGGTTTGTTTAATGAAGGGTAACTTTTCTACACAAGAACTTTTTCAGCCAATACAAAATGTTTGGAAGTTATGCGTGAATTTGCCATTTTAATCTAACCAAAAACTTAATGAATTTTAGAATTAAGGTTGTCCTTATTAAAAGTTCATTATTTCAAAACAGACGGTATCATTTACTATGAAATGCTATAGTCTTCTTACCAAATGATGGTAGTCGGCATGTGCAAATTTTGAACATATTCTGTAGATTCATTGAAAAAAATATTTACAAAGATCTTAGTGATGCGTTAGCAGTTTTGTCGAGTATATATCAACTTGCAAATGACGTATATAACTTCTTTGAATATGGATCACTCAAATTTTTTGTCGTCCCAAACGGCAATATTGGAGGCTAATGCATACTTATGGAAATATTTGACAAAACGTTCAAAATTACCCCCCTTGCATATGAATATAAAGTAAAAATATATTTGTAAATTATTTTCTTCTTGAACCATAATCTTGAAATCCAATTCTTATTTGAAGTGCATTTACAAGTGTAATTATGTAATTTGATGCATGTCGCATGGCTAGAAAGTGGAGTTTTTAATGATGAGTCATACATGTATACCTTAACACCGATTTCAATTGATATAGTCAAATCGCGCAGTTGGATCACCTTACTATGGATTCCTATCGTTTTTCATACCAATAAATACCGCAACATCCTAACCGAGCCTCAAGCCGCTCGCTCATATAGGAACCATTACATAGCGACATTTTGTCTGAAAGGATGTTTGCCACGACCGGGGATCGAAGCCGGTACGTCAATAGTAAGAGTGCGATGCGCTACCAACTGCGTCATGGCCATGGTATGGCCCCTTCGAATGTACAAAGCGCTTCTGATTAGTACGGGGTGAAGACTGACCTCAGTCGGTCGAACGACGAGGACTTAGCGTGATGATTATGCTTAAAATAACTTTGATACAGTCCTAATTAACATCTTGACAAAGCATCGGATTTCCGACACAATTAGTTTGCCTCTAATTAGGCTGCTAGCACTAATTATAACTCTAGACATCTACATATTGCCACTTTTCAACGAAAACCTCGTAACTGCAGCTTATACAAGCTGCAATTACGATGTTTTAAATTGTAGAAAAAGCATCGATATCAGAATAATGATGTTGCGGTTCAGGAACGACAGAATGTCGCTTTTCAACAAAATCCCCGTAACTGCAGCTTATCTTAAGCTGCAGTTACGAGGTTTTCGTTAAAAAAAAAGAAAAAAAGAAAAGAGACAAAAAAAAATACAGCTAGATCTATAATCTCACGCGATAATAAATTTTGGTAAGGATCTGTGAATTAATAAAGGTCGTTTTCCGTTTCTTACCCAAAAAATTATAAATCAATAAAATAACAAAAATGAATATAAATAAGAAAATACAATAAATAAATAAAGGTCGTGGTCATGACGCAGCTGTTCGCGCATCGGACTTTCACTCATGAGGTCCCAGGCACGATTCCCGGCGGCGGCGGCAAATATCAGTTCTGGCAAATTGTTCACCCAACAATGGTTTATTAGTCTTTAATCTATGTGGGCGAGTGGCTAGGGGCTCAGTGAGGATGTTGTGGTAGTTATGGTATGAGAAACAATAGGAATCTACGGTTAGGTGTTTCAGCCGCGTGATATACCTATAGCAGTTTCATATTGGTCAACGATATGAAACCATTTGTGGAAGAAAATTTTGTCTAAGAGGATATTTGTCACGACCGGGGATCGAACTGGGACCTCACAAGTGAGAGTCCGATGCATTACCAATAATACATAAATTGGTTTGAAACAGAGGAGAATGAAAAACACTAGGGATTCACTGGATGTAATCAATATTTAAAAAAAGAACCCGATAAAAAGATAAAAAGGGTTTGTATGGTAGTCACTACATTTTACCATGTGTTGTTTAATAGATAAATCACATCGTTTTTAACTAGATACTTCTCTTCCTGGTTCAAACTAGTATTAAATCGTTCACGTATAAAATAGTAATTGAATATTTTCTAAAACTTTTGTTGTTGTTGATTGTGGACCGGTGTTGGCGTTGACGGCATGTCACGTTATTCCACACCGTGATATAATGATCAACTAAATTATAAATATGCTTAGTATTTTCCAATATCGGAATTTCATAAATGAGATGCTCATTCACAGATGGTTTTTACCTTTTCCCAAACAACAATATTTTAGACAAGGACGCGTATACGTATTTAGAATCTGCCCATTTGAAAGGTGTGCAGAAGACATATTGGGTATGGATATTGAGTAATAAAGGATTTGTGTACAATATAATAATTATAGGCCTAAGGGAATGCTCATAACCAACAGACAAAGTTTTCTCAAGTGACTTATTTGATGGGTGCCAAAAGCAGGTATTGCTTAGGAAAGGGTTAACCCATTACCAAACGGCAAAATATTAGGCAAATAAATTCAAAGATGTTGTAGGCGACATTTTCAACTGAATACAATTTATACTTTTTGATATTTTTGGGAAGATAACATTGTGGAAAATGACGAAATTGCTTGTGACAAGCAATTTCTTCATTTCCCACAAGGTTTTCTACCAAAAAATACCAAAAGGTTTTAAATTTCCTTAACTTGTAATTGTCGTCTGCAACATCTTTGAATTTGGACCATCCGAAAATGTTGTCGTTTGGTAAAGGGTTTAAGAGGATTATTATTTAAGCATGTGAGCAGCTGCGTATGTGTTGATCAAATTTTGTCTTTCAAAGATTTCACTGGATATTATCTTTACTGTGAGCCTATTTCATTCCACGGATATGTTTTAGGAAGCATGTATGTTGATGTTGTACGTTTTCGGGATAATTAATTTATTATTATTCTTGTGAGTCTATTTCATGCAATGAACGTACTTGTACATTAATATCAATATATGCCTTTTTAAGTTTTTGATTGATGGACTTTCTGGGTGTGGGGGCTATTTAAATTCAATTCATTTTTTTTTACCACAGACTGCATTGGAAACATAGTGATTTGGAATAATGTTAATGTCCTTAAACAGTTCTCGGCTCGTTCATTTAGTGTATAATTAGTTTTCAATCTTTCAGAGGACGGATTGTGCAATTTCTTCGAGACGTTACCAACAAGTTTGAACTTAGACTGATTCCTCGACGTCATGGTTGTTTCTAGGCAACAAGCGGCGTCATGGTTCCTCGTGATGACCTTCGTTGTGACGTCACTATATTTATTATCCTATCAGAATCTTTATAACGGATTTAGTAGTAAGTATCTAATTGAATAATCCGAATGTTCTCTGATGGAATTCGCTCTTTGATGAGCGACACAAACATATCAAAGAGATTCGCTCTTTGATATGTTGATGTCGCTCATTTACAAATGAGCGACATAAACATATCAAAGAGCGAATTTCATCAGAGAAACCTCGAATTACTAATGAAATAGCAAATTAAACAACTCACACTGTCTCAAATGGAGAAAAACACTGCGTTCCAGTTTCTATTGAAATGCAACTTAAACGATTTTTACTGAATGTGCAAAATGTGTAGGCCTATCCTTAAACAAGGTACCAGAAAAATGGTCATCTTTCTTTTTTCTCTACTCTCTTCGGAATGGCAAATTTTAGAATGTTGCAAATACCATACACTTCCAAACACTTCGTACATCCTATGGCGTCGTCCTTGACAACGGAAATTGACGTGAGTATGATACGGAAATGAAAATTCAATACACGTTTGGATTGTGGTTTACCATAATCAATTTAATTTCAAGAAAAAAATACATTTCTCGTAAACGGTCCAATATTTTGGCTTGAAATTTCCAGAATTTTTATATTAAGAAAACATGGCTTTTAGATAAGAATAAAGGTCAAATTTATCAGAAACTATTTATGGATTATCTTTTAACTAATCTATATCATATCTTTTATTTACAATCGCAAAACGATATGACTTTGCATAACATTTTTTGTCATTATTTTATAGGTAAAATGAGAAATTTCCAACTAGAGTTCCAGAGATTAAGTAATTCAAACTACCACCCAGCTAACCTAATAAACAACTACAAAAATGACTTTCGGGAATATGCTTACAACCAAAAACAGCCAGTGTTACAAAACTACACCCTACTACACGAAGAAAGAATTCGACATCTGAAAGAAGTATGTAATGATAAAGAGTTATTTTCAAACAGAACATACAGAGGCGTCCAATCACTAGAGTATTATTATTCAAAAGAGTACAACTTTGCTTACTGTAAAGTGCCTAAGTCAGGGTGCACCTTTTGGACCCAGGTTTTTATGGTTCTTAATAACTATTCAGTTGAAGAGACGTTCGGTTTACGGAGAGCAGCAGTCCATGGACGATCTGGAAAATTCTCAATTAATAGTTATGCACTCAAAATAAAGAAACCACGCATGGTTCTCGTGTCACGTGACCCATATTCGAGAATTTACTCTGGTTTTATCGATAAAGTTTATCTGGGACTGTTTCCAATTTATCGGACGAGGATTCGTAACGGCCCGGCATTTTGTAATTTCAACATAACATTTGATTCGTTTCTTAGATATATAATAAGCAGAGCAAGAGGTGGATATTCACTTAACAGACATTGGGCGCCAATTTTCTCACTTTGTAAACCGTGCGAGGTGAACCAATACAAACTTGTAAAACAGGAAACTTTTTCAAAAGACGTGGAGCTAGTGTTGAAAGATATTAAACTAGAAACAACAAAATATAAAGCAATCACGGACGCACTTCATGACCACCGTGCTGACGTCACCATTCCAGGTATAGTGGAAACTGTGTATTTAATAAATCGACGTCAACGTGACGTCATGGAGTGTATCGGGATATCCGGACTTGCAAAACGCTTATGGATTTCCTTTCAAATTCAAGGATTCATAGACAAGCGTCTACCGTTCCCTGACTACGCTTTCGAGAATGAAGGCGCACATGATAATTTTACGAAATTAAGTGAGCTAATTCTCGACGCTGCTAGTGATCACCCGTTGACTTCTGCAGAAAGTAAACAACAGAGGCACGAATTCCTCGTGTCAGCGTATAGATCAGTGAGTGAAGAGTCAATTAGAGGTATTCAGGATGTGTACAAGCCTGATTTTGAACTGTTTGATTATGACGTCAACCCACCAACGTAATTTATAGACTGATAATAGAAATCCGTAAAAAATCCATCATAAGCGGCAAAAATGAACTGTTCTATTCTAAAAGCTGCTGCAGACGCCAAAACTACATTTCGCCGCTTTTCGAAAAAACAACAACAACACCAAAACAAAAAAAAAACAAAAAAAAAAACACTCACCTCGTACATGTAAATGCAGCTTAAAACAAGCTGCAGTTACGAAAGTTTTTGTTGAAAAGCGATTGTTTACTGGATGTTGATGAAAATATGATTCGTGTACAAGAACATCTATATCAAAATATGGAGGCACAATACGAAAATGCTGATTATCAATATTTTCTTCTTTCGCTTCAATGTTTTCATAAGCCATCTTAGTATGATCGTAAAATCCAAACCATGTCTTGCGTATGTGAAATGAATAAGCCACGCTCTTAAAAAGGGGCCGTCGTTGATATTTCTTTACTATCATGTATATAAATTGAAAATCACCACATTTATCTAACTAGAAAATATGAACTTTGTCTTTTCCTTCAATTATTCAGTGATTATGATTGAAAACAATATGTATCGCTTGCTTTTAATGAAAAAAAAAAAAAAAAAAAAAAAAAAAAAAAAAAAAAAAAACTCGCATCTACAGCTTGTTTAAAGCTTTAGCTACGAGGTTTTTCTTGAAAAGAGGAATGATCGGGGAATTTAAGCGACCGAGTGTATCGTGCCGATTTGATCGGCACTTGGGAACCAGCATAACGATCCGAAGCCGTATTCACCCAACTATTGTAATTAAGTAAGGCCCAATTTTTTAGATTGCCCAAGCCTTCTTTTCTTCAAACAAATGAGCAAGGATCTGGAAAAAGGTACCTTAAGGCTTTTGAGCCCAACAAGGTTCCAGGTCAGCCTGCGTATACACGCAGTCTGACTAGGAACCATGTTGTTCTCCAATAGCTTCCACATAGTCTGTAGCAACAATATAAAAGTAACATGGATCCAGATCAGACTGCACTTAGGCACAAACGGATCTTGAAACATGGCTGTCTCATATGCCATAAGGGACGTATTTCCAGATCCTGGCCCAAATGTATCAAATTTCTAATGCGTCTTCCAAAGCGTTCAAACAGCGTCGTTTTGTGGGAATGGGTTAAGGTATATGACCCATCATTAAAAACACCACTTTCTAGCGATTCGAAATGTTTCAAATTACCCACACTTGTATATACACTTCACATAAGTTGATTCACCGAGCTGGATTTAAAGATTATGCTTCAAGAAGAAAATAATTTACAAATCGTCGGTGTAGATGCAAAACCTCGTATGTCGATTGCTGCGATTTTCAAAGTACGAACTTGTGTGCCCAGTTAAAGACAATTCTTGCAGGTTTTGAGATATTTTCACTTATCAGTATTAACGACAAATTATTTATGAACAATATGTCCAAATTGCAAGTAAATCATTTCAGTTTGGGAAAAGTTATTACACTTTTTTCCTTCCACTTTACAATTTTCCGAAAACGAGATACGAGGTTTTGCATTTACAACGACGAAATATTGTTTTACTCTATATTCATATGCAAGGGAGGTAATTTTGAATATTTTTGTCAAATATTTCCATAAGTATGCATTAATTAAAAATTTTAAACCGTTCAAAATGTTTATGTTTGTATTTGGAATGGAAATGCAACACAGTTTAGGAATTACTTGCACTTTTCAAATTTCGCCTGTGGCTCTTTAGTGCTAATGATGGGTTGTATACGTTAAACGTGTGTTATGCGATGCTATTCATGTCAAACGTATTGATATCAAAAGCGATTGTCATTTTGTTAAATGTTATACATTTGTAATCTCAGAACGTGATCTCATTATTTGAGCGAAACCCAAATCGTTGCTATGACAACCAATAAACTAAAAAAATCGAAATAATGTCGAATATCGTTGATAACGTTTATTCTGACCAACGGCTGGAAATCATGTGACACAACAAAACAACAACACTAACAATCGCAGACGAAACATAAATAGCAACATTGGGATGGAGAGAGTTTGAATATATAGTTATTCACCGCATTATCTAAGGCCAAAAGAGAAAGGAAATGGAATCAATACGCGTAATTTGGCCATATTAAGATTCTTGAAAAATCGGGTTTTTCCGAGCGGCATCGTCACGTAGACGAACCTATTCGGGCGCAGTCGTAAACATTCGGCGGTGGAAAGTTCCACCGCCGAATGTGTTCGACTTCGCCCGAATAAATTCCGACGTCGCTCGAATCTCCTTAGGGGTGGACTACCTTTAACCATTTACACCACTAGATAAATAATTTTTGTAAAACATTGCGACAAATGAAGTAATTGCTTGTGACAAGTATTTTCTTTATATCCATCGATGTTTACTATCCAGAAAACCGCAAAAATGGAAACTTTCTTTGTCTTGAAATTGTCGTCTGCTACATTTCTGAATTTGGACCAGCCTAAAGTTTTGCGCCTTTCCAGTGCTAATGGGTTATTCTTGTGATGAGCATGACAATAATTAATACCCGTAAACGTGTTCCTGTAATCAGGAAAATGATCTCGAAATTTGATCAAGACCTTATGGGTTACCCTGGTAACCAGTACACATTGCATATCGACGGAATACTGTTTCTGCCATCAACATTTCGAGCTGGGTACAACAGTTCACTAGAAAAATTGAAGTAAGTGTGACTAACTTCCTTTTTTCTAGCCTAATAGTTACATAAAAAGTAGAAAATTTGAATTTCCCCCTAAAAAATGTCAGAAATTATGTTATAAATTATGACATATTGTAAAAAGTACTTTGTACTTATTACTTGAATAAGATATTGAATTGAGTTGAATTAATCTGACAGGCTTCAATATTTCGATTTCTCTAGGTCGGAACTTTGCAAGAAAAGTCGAAATTACTGTGATAAGTGCCCATTTTTCTTGCAAATAGCTACCTAGAAAAAATGATGTAAGCCATAATAAATACTGACAATGGTCAGATGCAAAAAAAAAAAAAACATTTGTGACCCGTCACGCTAAAAGGGACCTTATCGGATGTGTGAAAAATATAGATAATAATCTGTCTTCGCAATCCGAACAGCCAGACAAGGGCCAATACTTTTCACTTTTGTGTACTTTTCTGAATCTGGAATGTTTGCTGTATTTTACTGTATGTTAATTTATTCAATACGGGATCTGGTTGACCCGTGCAAAGTCGGATCACTTTGTACAAATTTGCATTTTTAAACTCCTGATAAGGTCCCTTTTAGCGTGACGGGTAATATTTTTCTACATTTCTAGGTATCTATTCTAGGTATCTTTTTATGTAAAGCAATAATTTCGACTTTTCGTGTTTTAATGAAGATAAAGAATTGGATGACGGAAATAGGTTTCCGTAGAAATCCACCAGAAGACTCTAGATGTATTGATATACAAGAACATTGTAATTATACGAGATCGTATTTTA
The DNA here is from genome assembly GCA_963680895.1 of Fragum sueziense. NCBI lineage: Eukaryota > Metazoa > Mollusca > Bivalvia > Cardiida > Cardiidae > Fragum > Fragum sueziense. The sequence continues at coordinate 2,718,423 of OY804610.1, forward strand.
CCTACCACATCATTAACTATTTTAACCGTTACCAGACGGCAAGATTTCAAACTTGTCAAAATTAAAAAAAATGGCAGTTTGAATTCGGTTTGAAGCAGAGAAGTTTGGAAAATGACATAAATAAGCTGTGCATGGTAGATATTTGAAAAATCAACTAATGAAAAAGTTATTGAAGATCAACTAAAATTTTGTTGATCTTCAATAACTTTTTTGTCAGTTATCTTCTTTGAAAATCCACCACATCTATCTAATGCGTAGCGTCTGCCCACATTCTCTGCTTCAAACCGAATTCAAATCGGTCCTGTATTAACAAAATTATTGATGATTTTCTGAAATTGTTGCATTACGTGATTATCCACCGCCATTGACATTCAAGAACATTGTAATTACACGGGATCGTATTTTATCTACTGCATCATTTATTTTAACCATTATCGGACGGCAAGATTTCAGACTTGTCCTAATTCAAAAATGGCATAACAACAACTTAGATTGAATGAAAATTTAATATTTTTTGACTTTCTGTGTACAAAACAATGTCGACAAGGACGAAATTGCTTTTAAGAAACTTTTTTCTTTACTACAATGTTTTCCAAAGCCCTCATCTTGTAGGACGTCAAAAAAGTATTTTTGTCGGAAAAGGATAACCATTTGCCTAATGTTTAATGGCCAGTCTAAATCTTATGATGTTACAAACATCGTAACAAGACTTAGTATCATCACGGTGGTTAATCGAGTGACGCAGAATTTCATAAAATCATCAATAATTTTGTTAATATGTGACCAATTTGAATTCGGATTGGTAAAGGTGAAGTTTGAAAATGTCAGGGATAAGCTGGGCGTGGTGGATGTTTGAAAAATCAACCGATAAAAACGTTATCAAAGATCAACCAAAAATTTGGTTGATCTTCAATTATAACTCTTTTATCATTTGATTTTTCAAAAATCCATTGCTTCCATCTAGCGCATGACGTCTGTTCACCTTCTCTGCTTCCTACCGAACTCAAATCGGTCACGCATTTCCAAAATTATTGAAGCTTTTCTGAAACTGTTGTATCACGTGATTATCCACCGTGGTTATTAGTATAGGAAAATCTACAATTTACAGCATAGAATTGTATTTTGTGAAAGCCATTTCATTAATAAACATTTTCTTTTTTCAGTACAATTGTGTTTTTTCGTGATTCCGTTAGTTGTTAGCTAATGACAACAATCTGCATATCGGATAAATTAACCATTTCCAAAAAAGCACTAATATTAACGGTTTCAACAGGACAGCTGTTGCAGACAACAAAACGTGTGCCTAAAAAGCTGGAATTGCTGAAGAATAGCACAAAAGGAGGCAAAAGGAGAAATTCCTGTCATTAGAACTTTCTTCTTTCGCATCAATATTCTAACCGAAACGCGAATTTTAAAACCACTTGCTTAACACTAACCAGAGTTGATACAACCAGGCCATGGGCATCAACGATCGTGCTTTTATTTTTGGCGTAATTACTTGTAACAACACAACTGATTGGCCCAGTCTGAATTTTTGTCCAATCAGATGCTTTGTTACACACTTTGCATAACAACTTGATCCTAAGATTGTTGATGATACCCTTGTTTGTTGTTTAGATAAAATAAAATGGGTCGTTTTCCATCAAATACGAAACCATTCTAGCTAACCAGAAATAATCAATCGTTTAAGCCGCGCAAGTACATGTACGCGGATTTGCACGAATTTACATACAATTTGCATACGATTTGCATATCATTTGAATATATTTATAAACAACTGTTTCCTCTGATCCGATTATCCACAGTGGATAATCACGTCACTCATAATTTCAGAAAATCATTAATATTTTGTTTATTATTGACTAATTTGAATTCGGTTTGAAGCAGAGAATGTAGAAAATGCCAGGGATATACTGGACGTGGTGGATTTTTAAAATATCAGCTGATGAAAAAGTTATTGAAGATCAACCAAAATTTTGGTTGATCTTTAATAACTTTTTCGTCAGCTGAAATTGAAAAAATTCCATCACGTCCATCTAATGCCATCTTCGCAAGCCAAGGGTGACATCTACGACGTAACGTCGTTTCTGTATTCACCCTTGGCGGATTTAGTCCGATTTCTTGGTCTCCTGGAAAGCGTTTGCATTGGTTCCAGCGAGGTCTCGCTGGAACCAATCAGGTTGTCGACTGATACATTTGTTATGAGTAACCAAAATCATGACAACGGGCGGGAAAAAGCATTGACGTCGCGCTCAATGTTCGCGTACAATTGCGTAACCGACGTTATTTTGCAACAAAGCTAAGTACATACAAAGAAAGAGCGGAAAGCAACTTTTCTCGTGATTGCACTCCGGTTTTACTTCTGTTTCGGTGTGTCACATGCTACATGTATATATTTTAAGCTTCAATCTATAGATATTGATGTTTTTGCACCAGATATAGTCAGAGAAAAAGAGGCATTTAACTTATTTTCTCTTTCGATTACAAAAATCTCCGAAAGACGTATTATTGTATTAAGAACTTTCTAAAACCGTACCATTTTCATTTCAAGATGGCGTTAATTTAAAACAGTATACTCTTAATATCAATCATAAAAATATAAATGAATAGCGAAGAATAAATGTCGCATTCGCAAGAATCCGAAATTAATTTGCCTCTTTGTGTTCCGCATCCGCCATAACCTAGGTATCGAGTAAATATATACATTAAAAGCATACGTGAATCTGATCGTATTAATCTAGAACTTGATATTTCATATAAAAGTTCAAATTATCTTAATAAGTTTTCTCTCATATTCATGTAGTAACAGATTTTTTTCTACGACGTCGTTGACGAACGTCGCAGATTATTCACGCTTTTTGTGCGTTCACACATTGGATTGTTATTTAGATTCTCTTTTTATTTTGTATTATAAACAAGACATGACATTTTTACATTTCATTATGTTTTTAACCTTTCTATATATTACTACATTTGGGTTGGTATATGAACCGAAAATATAAAAAACAAACTCCACCAAACAATTTTCTCCACTTCCCTAACTGACGTGATCACTCTTTTTCCATGTCGTTACGTCGTATCATATCCCTAGCTATATCCTTGTTTTACAATATTGAGCATTGAAATTTTTCTAAGTATCTTATATGATGACCTTTATTTAGGTAAATAATATATCAGAAGTTTTGCTTGAGCACGTTTTGAAAAATAATCGTTTTGTGAAGATTTACAAGTATAATTTCACGGCGAGCTACGGGGTTGCGTTCCTTAACCCTTTTAATGAGAGAAAAAATATCGTTTTCATGAATTGAGACTCATGATATTTTATCAGAGAGTTAATAAAATGATAAAATTGCATACGGGAAAAGACAAATGCAATCGAATGAAGGGTTATAAAGTAATAATGGAATTCTACGAACTTTTTGTTCAGTCCTCGTACGTGACGTTGACGTAACGTTTTCGGACAGTGTGACATTTTAGCTAGATTTACAAAAGAACGTTTTTCTTCTCGACAAACAGTCAAATTTCGCAAAATTGCACATTTACTTATCGACATATGTTTGTACTTTTATTTTGATGTCTTTATATATAATTAAATGTGCTAATACGATTTTTAACATCTCTTCATTTGTACATATCAAACTATTTAGTGTGTTTTTCGGCGCGTGTGACATTGTCGCTAGAATTAAAAAGTTAAATTTTTCACAAATTTCAAAACGCGAAACTCCACTAAAAATTATATCTTTTAAAACTACAAACAATGTACTTCGAACTCAATAATTCAAGTTTCCACAATAAAAGACGTATTTTTCTGTTTTGCCGTACTAATTAAATACACCCAAATAAAAAATCAGAATCTTACCTTTTTATCTATACTAATTATTCACACATTATTTAGGTCATTTGCGTCTTTTTTCTGTAAAACGTGTTTTGACTTATAGAAGAGATGACTTCACGTAATTCCTTAAGGTTTACGAACTGAGAATGAAATGCAGAGACAGAGGCGAAATTTGAAAAGTGCCCGTAATTCCTAAACTGTGTTAAATTTCCATTCCAAATACAAACATAAGCATTTTGTATGGTTTAGAATTTTGAATTAATGCATACTTATGGAAATATTTGACAAAAATGTTCAAAATTACCTCCCTTGCATATAAACAAAGAGTAAAATGATATTTGTAAATTATTTTCTTCTTGAAGCATAATCTTGAAATCCGGCCTGGTGAATCAACTTATGTGAAGTGTATTTACAACTGTGTGTAATTTGGTGCATTTCGTATGGCTAGAAAGTGGTGTTTTCATTCTCAGTTCGTAAACCTTAAACGATTTGGTGAGAAAAGCGTTGTTTTTTGTCATTTTCGGACACATTTTCACTCACGATTGTGTTAATTTTGTTACATCTTACCTTATCATTTAATGACGTTCGTAAACGTTTCGCACTAGATTAAAACTATTTTGAATCTTTGAAAATAGTTTTCGTCGGAAGCATTCACAAGAAAAATCATTGCCGAATCCGAAGATACAAATATCGCAAAAATTATTTATCCTATGCATTCTGGTGGTAGTTTGAAAAGGAGCGGTATGGCATTTTTTCGTTTGTACGTCAACATTGAGCGCGACGTCATTGCATTTGCAATTCAATAACGCGAAGATGGGCGATTTTTCCAAAGAATTTCACTGCAATAGACAGGAATTCCCAAAACTTTAATTGATGAATTATTATACTTTCCACAATTCGACCAAAAAGCAGCTAACTTTTACATAATCCGCATGACGTATGACGCGAAATACAACGCGCGTTAATGACGTCATTGATAATGGACGTAAACAACCAGCAGAACATCCGCTAGGCGGCGCTTCGTGATTTCAAGAAAATCGGACTAAATCCGCCAAGGGTGAATACAAACGTAGGTGGGTTCAACCTTGGCTAGCGAAGATGATCTAATGCCTGACGTCTGTCCACCTTCTCTGCCCAATTCCGAATTCTAACAGGTCCCGTATTTACAAAACTATTGAATATTTTCTGAAATTGTCTAATCACGTGATTATCCACCGTGTTACCATATAGGGGCATAATCTGGGCGAAACAAAGCTTCATACAGGCTGTTGTAAATGCAGCTTTTTTGTCAGTGACGACACATTATAACATCCCTGTCTAATGACAGGGAACTACACTGTTTTATGTTAAGATAATGAGATTCATGCGACGTCGGAATAATTCGAGTGACGTCGTGATTATTCGGCGTCGGAAAGTTCCACAGCTGAATGGTAATATCAGCGCTTAGATGCTCGAATAGTTTCGAATGTTCTATTCTGTTCTATTCTATTCCCAAAATCTGTTGATGACCAATCTCCTTCGCAGTTATCTCCCCTGAATTTGGATTGGGGAGATCTCTGCCGGCACGGCTTGAGTTACCAAGATTTCAGGTATTTGATTTTTTTTATTTTGATTTTTATTTAAAACATTAAACATGCTTTAAGTGATGTCTTAAGAATATGAGCTGTCAGATATGAATCCAAATAATAAATATAATTGGATTTAAAAATGATTTCAGAAATATAAATAAATTTTCGCCATCTTTACGATATCACGTGACATTCACAATGGTCACGTGATTTATATGCCTACAGTGATAATGTAAGGCATTGTCGCTGTTTGGAGTTTGGTTGACGACGTCCCGCGAAACAATTTCGACGAAGTATGAATCCCATTAGGCGTAGAGATCTTATCGTTCCTATACCACGGTGTTTAATAATGTGATTCAAGAATTTCAGAAAATCTTCAATAACGTTGTAAATACTTGACCGATTTGAATTCGGTTTGAAGCAGAGAATGTGGACATACGTCACGCATTAGGTGGACGTGGTTGATTTTTGAAAAATCAACTGATAAAAAAGTTATTGAAGATAAACCAAAATTTTGGTTTATCTTCAATAACTTTTTTATCAGTTGATATTTTTTTCAAAAATCCCTTACATCCATGTTATTCCTGGCACTTTTCCACCTTCTCTGCTTCAAACCGAATTCAAATTGGTCAAGTATTGACAAAGTTATTGAAGATTATCGGAAATTCAAAGTCACGTGATTATACACCGTGTATACTGCGATGATAAGGCATAGCAGGTTTTCAGTCAAAGCTTTTTACGATTTTACAATTTATTAAATACATCAGTATTTTGTAATGTTGAAGCCGAAGGCATATTGTCGAGTCCATTTGACGCATTTCGACGCACAAAACAGTAAAGCTTAGGAAACTATTGTGTAAAATGAAAAAGTTGCTTGGGAATTTCTTCATTTTTCACAATGTTTTCTACCCCGAGAGACAAGAAATGTAAAATTACATTCACCTGAAATTGTCTTCTGTAACATCTTTAAATTTATAGGAGTCAATTCTTTTTAAATGTTAACGGGATTTGGGGTTTCATGGGCATCTAGGGATTTGTTTTTCACATCCTTTCTCGGATGGACCACAGGGTCACGGGTGGTAAACAGAGAAACTAGCTCCAGAAAGAGGTAGTTGCATAGAGCGAAAATTTGTAGGTCACGAACACATTTTCTAAAATTATTTCTTTTAAAGCAATTTTTTGAGAAATCCGACGATGCTGTAATATGAAGATATGGTCGAAGTTTGTTGTGCACGAGAAAATACCTGTATTAGCAACAGGGTTTTAATACAATCGCTGAAAAACATTCCAAAATCGAAAGTAAAAAAGTTTTTACTTTCGATTTTGAAATGTTTTTCAACGATTGTATTCATACTATGCTTACTAATACCGTATATTCTCGTGCACAGCAAACTTGGACCATTTCCTCATATTACAGCATCCTCGGATTTTTTAAAAACTCGTGGTAAAAGAAATAATTGTAGAAAAAGTGTGTTCGTGACCTACCTTTGTTTACAGATTTTCGCTCTATGCAACTACCTCTGTAGAGGCCGGATGTAACGAGGCAACGAAATACCGTTGACTCTTTTTGGAGCTAGTTTCTCTGTTTACCACCCGTGAGGGTGCACTTGAAAAGATAGTTTTGTTGAAGCCCGGGTCTCTAGGCGTCCGCCTAGATACGCGCCTGGTTCAGTTAGAAACAAGAGCCGTCATAGACGGGTTACGCTCATGGATAAGTGTTTTTCACAAAAACTATCATACATTGAGCCCCCTTTTCCCATGACGGATTTTTTTGTATATACATTAATAATATTTGTAGAATATGGTCTAGAACGTCTCATTTATCACCCGAATACAAATTTCCATTTTATTCTGCCCATAAGATGAAAAGAAAATCTAATTTCTACATGAAGCCACCTTCTTCCATGACGCACCCTCAAATTGAGAAACAGAGAAAAAGGTTCCTAGGGATTATCCCCGGTCGTTCACATGTGAAGTTTCATTGGATTTTGTCCAAGGTTTGCCGAGATCTTGCTGTGGACGGACGGGCGGAGAGCCTGACGGACGGTAGGACGGACAGCGTGACAACTATATGCTCCCACGATATTTTTTCAGGGAGCATAATAAAGTAGACCGAGCCGCTCCATCATTTGACCTTATGAAAGCATTTAAGCGACTGCAGACAATATCTACCAATATATGTCGCTAAAGTCGATTATCATCTATCTCGTTTGGACATTCTGGGCTAACTAATTTCAAGGTGTCATCGCACATTATATGCATACAAGAAGTACATACTGTCACGCGGCATTTTTGCTTCACACGCTTGCTTCAAGTAAAATGAATAATCAGATTTGAATTATTTTGTTCGATAAAATTGAGACGAAAAGCAAACTTTATTTTGTAGTAAGTGCAGTTTTTTCTTGTGCACAATATTCTGATTACTACTCTTTGGCGACAGGATTTCAGAGTTATGCGCACTGCGTAGTGATTAAGCCAAAATAGGATAAAGCAGTCCGAAAATAAAAAAAAAAAAAAAAAAAAAAAAAAACATGAGCCAGGATCTGGAAAAACGTCCCTTAAGGCTTTTGAGCCCAACATAGATCCAAATCAGCCTGTGCATACGCACAGTCTGATCAGGATCCATGTTGGTCTCTAATATCTTCTTCCTGACCTGTAGTAACTTAAAGGTAGCAGCATGGGTGCATATTGGGTTGCAATTGACAACATGCTGCTCTAGAAACTCATTGTTTGAAAATGCTTTAAGGGACGTTTTTCCAGATCCTGGCTCAAATAGTTTAGAAATTGTAGACTGAAGCCAATGCGACTGCAGGATGTGAGAAGGGACTACAAACAAACCTAATTATCCAAATGTGACCCGTCACGCTAAAAGGGACCTTATCCGAACTCTAAAAATCCAAATTTGACAAACTTGTCAGACCCAGCACAGGTCAACCAGATCCCGTATGCGACAAATGAACATAATAGTAAGATAGGGAAACAATTCCGGATTTAGAATTTTACATAAAAGTGAAAAGTGTCGGTCCTAGTCTGGCTGCGCGGACTGCGCAGACTGACTAGGGTCGATATTTTTCACACACCGGATAAGGTCCCTTTTAGCGCGACGGGTCACAAATGTATTATTATAAAGAATCGATGTTAAAATCAGGGTTAGCAGCATTATTAGATACAGTCTGATTGTGTCGGAAATCTCATATTTTGTCACTAGGCTAAAGCCCCGTTCCCACTGTCACGGTGTTGGTCCCGGACACCCACGGTACCTCCCGGTGGGGAAAGAGTCGGTATTCCGGGATGATCCGGGATCTTTTCTCTAAAAAATTATTCATATTCCCATATTCCCGACATTGCCCCGGTGTACCCCCGGTTTATTACTAGCAGGATCTTCCCGTTCTACCCCGGACTATCCCGGTTTATTCCCGGTTTGCTACGGTGTATTTACGGTGCAGGGGCCGGCGTGATCCCAGTGACGTAACGTCAAAAGTTGCGGATCAACGTTGTAACACGCATATCGACCGTTTTCCGACGTTAACGTTACGCGAAGCTGTAAAGAAAGTTATAACTTTCCCCAAAACATGAGAAATGACAAATTTTCAATGTTGGCCAAAAGAAAACATTTTCACAATAATACCAATACATGCATACATGAAAATAGCACCGTACAAAATTAATAATCTCCACTATCAATAAATAAACAACAGAATTATTTCGTAAGTATTGAAAAATCAAGCTCTAATGAATATTGAAAGTGAATATTTTACACCTGTAGGAGAAATTGAGCCGTTTCATACGCTAAATATAACTTGTCAAGTATGCATATTTTTGTTATTAAGATATTTCTACTTGCGCAAATGTAAAATAAAAATAAAAATAAATAAACAAATAAAAATAAAAAAAAAAATGTGAAAATACTTACTAAATAATCGTCTTCAAGTTTACTCGTTAGCAGACAAAAGATAGAATATTCTTTTAAATGGGGTCTACAACAAACGCATTATATGTAGGAAAAATGAAACTCCGAGACTAAATGCTGCAACATATTAGATGAAATCAATGAAATGCTTTACTTAAAAAGATGTCTTTTATTATCTCAACGTTTTCTTATGCCTTGGTCAATGCTTTTCTTTCTTTTTTCTGTTACGGGTCTCAAATTTTAACCTTAAGTTGCGTAGACCACAAATAGCAAGATAGTCAAACAAACTACGATAAGACAAGTGGATCTAGAGCATCGATACATGATCGTAAAACGCCATGAATAGTTCTTCACAAATCAACATGACGTCAAATCGTCAAAAACGCGTTTTTGTGACATTTTTAAGACGCTACATCACACTCTATATCTTCGCTAGTTGAAGAGATATTGACAAATGCATTATTTTTTTCAAATTTTATCCGAGATGTATGTCGAAAATCAATTCAAATTCAAAATATTTTAATTTTCTTAGAAAAAAAGCTATATATGAAAAAATCACCCTTGCATTTGGGACCGTTTTAGTGAAAATGTGAAATTTTTAAGACGCTACAAACACAATAAAATAATGATTTTCTTCAACTCCAATCAAGACAAAAATCTAACTACAAAAACTAGAGCTCAGATGTATGTCCCAAATTTTTTTATATTGATTTCTAATCGCTATTGGAAGAATAAATTAGATTTAAAAATTAGAGATACCGAAAAAATCAACATGACGTCAAATCGTCAAAAACGCGTTTTTGTGACATTTTTAAGACGCTACATCACACTCTATATCTTCGCTAGTTGAAGAGATATTGACAAATGCATTTATTTATTCAAATTTTATCCGAGATGTATGTCGAAAATCAATTCAAATTCAAAATATTTTGATTTTCTTAGAAAAATGCTATATATGAAAAAATCACCCTTGCATTTGGGACCGTTTTAGTGAAAATGTGACATTTTTAAGACGCTACAAACACAATAAAATAATGATTTTCTTCAACTCCAATCAAGACAAAAAATTAACTACAAAAACTAGAGCTCAGATGTATGTCCCAAAAAATTTTATATTGATTTCTAATCGCTATTGGAAAAATAAATTAGATTTAAAAATTAGACATACCGAAAAAATCAACATGACGTCAAATCGTCAAATGCGCGTTATTGTGACATTTTTAAGACGCTACATCACACTCTATATCTTCGCTAGTTGAAGAGATATTGACAAATGCATTTATTTTTTCAAATTTTATCCGAGATGTATGTCGAAAATCAATTCAAAATATTTTGAATTTCTTAGAAAAAAAGCTATATATGAAAAAATCACCCTTGCATTTGGGACCGTTTTAGTGAAAATGTGACATTTTTAAGACGCTACAAACACAATAAAATAATGATTTTCTTCAACTCCAATCAAGACAAAAAATTAACTACAAAAACTAGAGCTTAGATGTATGTCCCAATTTTTTTATATTGATTTCTAATCGCTATTGGAAAAATAAATTAGATTCAAAAATTAGACATACCGAAAAAATCAACATGACGTCAATAGGTCAAAAACGCGTTTTTGTGACATTTTTAAGACGCTACATCACACTCTATATCTTCGCTAGTTGAAGAGATATTTACAAATGCATTTATTTTTTCAAATTTTATCCGAGATGTATGTCGAAAATCAATTCAAATTCAAAATATTTTGATTTTCTTAGAAAAAAAGCTATATATATGAAAAAATCACCCTTGCATTTGGGACCGTTTTAGTGAAAATGTGACATTTTTAAGACGCTACAAACACAATAAAATAATGATTTTCTTCAACTCCAATCAAGACAAAAAATTAACTACAAAAACTAGAGCTCAGATGTATATATCCCATTTTTTTATATTGATTTCTAATCGCTATTGGAAAAATAAATTAGATTAAAAAATTAGACATACCGAAAAAATGACGTTTTTTAACAGCGTGACGCTACTTATCTCTTTCTTTCCATTCCTCCATAGTTTATTTACACCATCCAACTGCCGTAAGATTTACGCTATATCTTCTGTGACATCACTGACGTAATTTGCCAAAGTTTGTGCGCTTTAAAAAGTCTTACTTTTTATTCTATTGGGATTCTCGCGAGTTTGTTTGGTAATTTCTGTTACACGTGACGACGTCATTTTCTGCGTCAGAGTTTATTTATTTTGTTGATCAAATTGTCTGTATTCAAACAATGTTGAAATTCGACATATATTAATAAATTACAATTCAATATCTTTTATATGATACCAAAAACATGTGTGTTTCTCAAATAAAAATAACAAATATGCGGTTTTTAACAGAAGTGCATAGCCAATTTTGGCTTGGTCCGCAACTTTTGACGTTACGTCAGTTGATCCCGGTGTAACCCCGGTCGTCGCCGGAAGCGCACCGGTAGCCGCCGGTATCGCCCTTTCATATCACGGTTGTGCGCCGGTGACAAGCCGATGTTTCCCGCTGGTCACTCGTGGATCAGCATCAGTTCTTTTTCGTCTCTTGAAGTTCTAGTTTATGAGATAGTTCATCTTGTTTGCTTGTGCTTGCATCAGAAAATGAAACTACATTGATTAAGCTGAAAATGTCAACGGATCATCAGGGACTATCACGATTGAGCCATGGTAGAGAACCGGACTTGCCCCGGAATATGCCGATGTTTCCCCGGATAAAGCCGATTCTTGACATCCTCCCGGTGAGTCCCGGTGACTGCCGGTTGTATTAAACATTTTAAAACATCCGGGGTCGGTTGCCGGATCAACAAGGTTCATCCCGGATGGTACAGGATGTTCACGGTGCCGCCACGGTTGTACTCCCGGTTTGTCACGGTTTCCCCCGGACCACTCATCCGGGACTAACCGGGGGTCCAAACCGTGACAGTGGGAACGGGGCTTAATTAGAAATGAGCCGGGATCTGGAAAAATGTCCCTTATAGCATTTTTAAAAATTGAGTTTTGAGATGAGCTTATTGTCAAATGCAGTCAAATATGCATCCATGCTGCTCTCTTTAAGTTATTACAGGTCACAAAGAAGCTATTAGAGAACAACGTGGATCCTGATCAGACTGTGCGTATGCACAGGCTGGTCTGGATCCAGTTTGTTCTCAAATGCCATAAAGGACGTTTTTCCAGATCCTGGCTCAAATGTATCAAATTAGGTTAACCCTTTCCCAAACGGCAAAATTTTAAGGCAATCCACTTCAAAAACTGCCACAAATGACAAAATGGATGTTATTAAAGATAGGATTTGTGTAAAATATGGCATAGAAAATATTGAGACAAAAGAAGAAACTGCTGGTTATCAGCAGTTTCTTCTTTTTGTTTCAATGTTTTCCCAAGCCTTTTCTATTAGGGACGTCAAAACCAGGTCTTGTTTGGGAAAGGGTTAATATTTATAATCCTAGCCCTAGCTCCATACCTTTCGACGCACCGAGGTTAATTTTCCTTCCCTACCAATGGGAAGCGCTTTCACGGTGGATAATCACGTGATACAACAATTCCAAAACATCTTCAATGATTTTGTTAATACGGACCGATTTGAATACGGGTTGAAGCAGAGATTAACGTGGTGAATTTTTGAAAATTAGCTGATAAAAAGATAAAGAAAATCAACCAAAACTTTAGTTGATCTTCAGTAACTTTTTTTTCTGTTGCTTTTACAAAAATCCACCACGTTCAGCCTATTCCGACATTCTCGCCTTCAAACCGAATTCAAATTAGAGAAATCTATTAACAAAAATAATTATGATTTTCTGAAGTTCTGAGTCACGTAATTAACCACCTTGGTTTTGCACATGCACAGGGGGCACGCTAAACAGAGCGTACAAGTCCCAATAAATGACCATGTGTCTAACTTTATAAAGTAAGGGAGATAAAACATTTTGGACTAGTGAGACTGTCTAAAACTATCGTCTCCCGTGTAACGTTCAATTATGCTAGCAAAAGGGGATATCTATCAATGTCTAAATTGTCCCCGCAGCATTCCCTTCCATAGTAAGTAAAACGTCACCATAATATAATGTATTCCATTTATTATGCTCCCCGAAAAAAAATCGGGGGAGCATATAGTCGCCACGCTGTCCGTCCGTCCGTCCATAGCCATATCTCAGCAACCCTTGGACCAAATTCAATGAAACTTCACATGTGAACTCCCTGGGATAATCCCTAGGGACGCTTTTCTCCGTTTCTAAATTTGAGGCTATGTCATGGAAAAAGGGGCCTTAATGTAAAAATTAGATTTTCTCTAATTTCTCTTCATCCAATGGGCAGAATTTAATGAAATTTTGTGCTTATGTGATAAATGAGATATTCTAGGCCATTTTCTATAAATAGTGTGAGTACAAAAATCGGTCATGGGAAAAGGGGGCTTAATGTATGATAGTTTTTATTTTGTGACAAACACTTATTCGGGGAGCATAATCCGTCTAGGACGGCTCTTGTCTGTATAGCAGCTCATTTAGCCCTTTCCCAAAGGGCAAAATTTTAGGGTGGTCCAATTCAAAAACTGACACAAATGAGAAAATGGATGTTATTAAAGATATGATATGTGTAAAATGTGGCAAAGAAAATATTGAGACAAAAGGAGAAACTGCTGGTTATCAGCAGTTTTTTCTTTTGTTGCAATGTTTTCCCAAGCATTTCCCATTTGTTACGTCCAAAACAGGTCTAGTTTGGGAAAGGGTTAAATCCGCCTAGGGTGAACACAGAAACGACTTTACGTCGTAGATTTCACCATTGGCTTGGGAATGCAGAAAAACAAGTATCTAATGTATTAGGATCGCATTTTGTATAATTGCAAAGAACGTTGTTTCTAAACTCATTTCTATATATAAGAAAACGAGGGGAAGAAATAGGGAGAGAACTTATAAAAACAAGTACAGTATTATTATGTTCTTGAATTTATATACATATGCTTGAGACACGGTCTATGAAATCTTTCTAAGGACAAATAAACCATCTCGCTCCGAAAACAATTGCAAAACCACACACCAAAATAAAGTTCTATAATTAATAAAGCTTCTATATTCTGTAACTGCTGAGGGGGATAAGACCGTTTTTATATGGTTCGTCTTTAATAAGCCACCCAAAAATGCGCGTCTAAGTTTCATGTTAAAGTAGAATACCCGTAACCATTTTGAGATTCATAAAACATCGGATTCTTTCGAACGTCGTCGTTACGTATTCGAACTTATTCGAGCGCGGCCGAAAGCATTCGGCGGTGGAAGTTCCACCGCCGATTGTTTTCGACACCGCCCGAATAATTCGCACGAATCTCATTAGGGATGGACAACCTTAATGAGTTTTACATAATTATGTAATAGGTTGACTGTACTAGATTATCATCGCATAATTTCGATATTGAAGATGGAAGATATCGGAATATTGAAAGAAATAATCAGATCTGCAGATATTGTTATTCAAATACGTACCATTGATGAGTATGATTTCCTATTAATCTGCCCGAAATATGACGAAATTAGAAAGAAATATCTTAAGCGCTATTACTATGACCTGACTTAGAAAAATTATCAATTTACTAACAGCCAAATTAAAACCTGTTGTTCTGGACCTATCTTAATATTTGTATTAAGCTTTACTCCAAAGAAACCGAAATTTTTGTTCACGTTTTTGATATTTTCTTCAATATGTAAATCCATGTTATTTTCTCCATTTTGTTTAATTGTTTCATTGTTTGCTGTAAACAGTGTACTTGTTTAATGCAATACACTATTTATATTGTATTGTATTTAATATATTTGTAAAAAACATTGACACATTTTGTTAAACTCCAAATTAACCAATAGTAATAAAATTCACTTCCATAGACAAAATCTGTTTGATGAGTGTCTAAATTGGTCTGAAGTAATGTGATCATAAAGTAGATGTTCAGGGCTAATGATAGCTTACTGCACTGTTTTTTGAAGTTTTTTTTTATCGTGAATGTCAGTGCCTTCTTTTCACTATCTAGAGATTTCATTTTCAAAATGTTTGTGTATTAATAATGGAATGTAACAAGATCGCCATGTGCCATTTTGCTGCATTGTGAAGTGGTCGAATAGCTAGAGAACGACAGAAACAAACAAAAGCCAGTTGAACTCTGTTTTCCCGCATGAAGATCCATCCCAACAAGTTGAACGCTGTTTCTCTGTGTCCAAGATTCCGATCTGTAACAATGAGCTGAAGGAGTTTGTCTATAGCGTCCTTTCTGCATGCTGGTTTTCTTGTTTTGATATGAAGGACATACTGCATGAAATAGAGATACACTTTAGGATCAACAGTAATCCAACAAAACCAATGGTATTCACCATAACTTCTAGATCCCGTTGATGTGTACACAGAACGGTACACCTCATACCGTAAAGCTGCAGGGACCAGATTGACCTCAGATGGAAGAAATACCATACAGGCTGCTGTAAATTCTGCAAGGAATTCCTCAAATGATAAATTCTCGGTATTTATATCCTTCAAAAGTTGTGAGTTGTTATGTAGTCGATAGTTTTCACAAGCACACATAGATCTCGCATCTAGTTTAAGGGTAGTGTCCTCATGATGTAGAATTAACTGACAATTGTCTAACTTGTCACATTGAAGATACAACGATGCTACAATTAGTCGTAACGATGAGAGATTAGAACGTTTACATCGCAGAATGTCTCGCGAAATCGACTGTATACCGCCATTGTCCTTTGCCGTCGTCATTTTAACAAGTTTATTTGAAAAGTTCATTTGCAGACGAACCAACTGTACATACGGTATTAACCATTCAAGAACCATTCTCACATCCCTGGGTTTGTTTTCTGCAATAGCTGTCGTGTGTTCTAGATAGTGTAAGACGAAATCTGCACGAGAAACACGTTCTGATTGTATCGATGTACCGTCTATAAAGTGACAAAAATGATTATTGGCACACATCAACAGCATCGTTACATGGCTGTTAAAGGAAGATGTATAAAGTCGCTTCATTTCTAACCTGTTCTCCACTAAACGACTGTCTGATCTATTCAATCTGAGAAACAATCCTAAATCATCACATTTAATGTTGTAGAGAAATTGTACACCATTCGACAATAACATTTGCAGAACAAGGGAAAGCCTCGTCAACGTTGACTTATCTAGTTTATGAAACATATTTTCTTCTTTAATGAAATAGTTTGGACAATTTTCATGTTTTACCCAATTCAGCAAAAGCCGTAAGCAATCAAGAATACATGGAAATAGATTTTTCGGTGTCCATTGATCTACTCCTAGGCTTTCAGTCAAATGGAATATACATGTTTTACAATGATAGGAGGATAATGATTCACCGACACGTGTTTGTATTATGTCATTTTTTATCATCTTTAAGAGAACATAACACTTGTGTTGTGTTGGGTTGAGACTGGTCATTAGATCTCGTTCCTGCAGCGAAAAAGAGATTCTCCATTCTGTTTCTCTACTTAGACTCTTTAGGTGTCCAACTCCAACAAAAAAACAACCATATGAGCTCATTCTTCGTAACTGTTCCTGTGACGGCCATTGATAGGGACGAGGTCTATGTAACCATTCATGAGCAAAACTTGGGATAGTGTGACATTTGTATGCAATAACGAGATCCCGTTTGTATGTGTCTGGACCTGTTTGAAATGTATCGGCAGGGCCGTGTCTTACTATTTGTGGCAAGGAGGAAGAACTATGTTTTAGAAATATATGTCCTTGGTTATCTGTTGCTTCTCTATGTGTGATTTCTCTTTCAGTTATCGTTTCTTTAGCGCCATTGAAGACTAACTGAAGTTTCACGTATCCAGGTTTGGTGTCATCGGTAATCATTAATAATGATTTTCCGTATAATGGTGCTTCATCGATAGTCTCTACAACTGGATTACTTGTATCACAAAACAACAGATCTATATCAGACTCTAGTCCCCGTGTCGTGGTACCCTCATACCTACTACCAAAAATGTATGTATCTGCACTTGTGATGTCTTTTGTTATATCCTTAAGAACAGCAGTCAATATTTCAATGGTTGTTGACTCTTTCTTGTATGCCTCTCTTGCCTCGGACACGCCAACTACATCAAGTACATGATACAGATGGTGTGATATATCTTGGTACTCGCCATTCTGGTCTGGATCTTTACTTTCTAAAATTATAAAGGATGGGTTGCAACAAGGGCTCAAAAATAGATTTTCTCTAAATTCAATGGATTGATAGGGTTACATTATAATATCTTTATTTGTATATGTAAACAATCTGATGAGGGTTTATTTTGAAAATAATGGGTAACAAAGAGGGTAGGTTAAATTGACATGAGAAGCAAATTTTAACTTTGAGGCTGGATAACTTTTTCTGTATGCACCAGATCAAAACAAAATTTTGCATGTGCTTTCAATGGATCACAGACAATATATTTTAGGGATTACTTTACATTTATATCAGTATTTTGATTTTCTGTATTCGTTCTGCTGCCAATCTCAGATTTTGTTTAATTTTGATGTATTTACTTTACGAAACTATCCCTACAGCTTTTATTTTTATATGAATTGCCATGATATTTTGTTGACATGATTCTATATAATTAAGTTAAATATGAGCAAAATTTGTGTCGAATGCATTGCATGGAACCAAAGTAATTTGACCTTGACCTTCATAGGTCATTCTAAAAAAATCAATTTTTATTTTTATAAGCTTTATCTTGATATGGAATGGCTTATAAAACATTTCAACATATAAAGTCATAGATATAATAGTTTTGCTGTTCTAAGTTTGTTCAATTCTATTTCCAAATTAAACCTTGACCTTCACATACAGAAAAATAAAGATTATTAACATGGAAAATGTCCACTAGTTTCCTCTAAAATCAGTATTATTATGTGCGTCAAGGTCATGATCAAACACGAATTTACAATAGAACTAAGCAATTACAGCAAGGATGTTATGAAAAAGACTTTATCATTTCAAAATTCACTTTTTATAGTAATTGAAATGATAAGATTTAGCCAACTAGAGGGTAATGATGCCCCCCTATCGCTCCACTGGCTTTTTGACTTTTAAAATACAAAGGATGGGTTGCAATAAGGGGTCAAAAAATAGATTTTCTTTAAATTTTGTGGATTGATAGGGTTACGTAATATCTTTAATTTGTATGTGTAAAAAATCTGGTTTCGGCTTATTTTTCGAGTTATGGGTAAATAAAGTGGGTGGGGTAAGATGGACTGAAACACAGTAGGGGTTATTCTAAGTCGCTTATCTTTCTTATTTTTAGCCCAAGATGCGTGAAAATGTGTATGCGTGTCTTGTGATATATGCGTTAAACATTTATGGGCTTACATTTGATATTTCATGTATATCTTTTCCGTAGTATTCATTCTTATTTCTTTCGAAGAATTTCGCTATTTTTTAACGACCAACTTTACCAAACTATCTCCACACGTTTTATTTGAAACCCGATTTCTATGAAACTGTACAGATGTATTATCCAGATATAAATGTAAACAGGGTGTCCCAAAATATGTGTCCCCAGTTTAAACATCTATAAAATTTGCAAATGTTGGCACTGAGTAAAATTAGTTACATAGGTATGAAGGGGACATGATGAAGTTTTGTTTGATATATAGAACATCTATATTTACTTTGAAATTTTATTCCACATTACGTTTAAAAAAATATGTCATTTTTAACTGTTTTGCCAAATGACGTCAATGACGTCATCTTTTTCATTTGACAAAGTTTCTTTTTCCAAGCTAAGATGATCAAATTGGTCCTTTCAATTTTGTCTTCCATGGCCATTGTGGCTTAAATAGATGCAGTGAAAGTCTGAACATCAATAAGTTTTGAAGAGGTGAAAATAATCACAAGAACTAGAGTTCGAAATGATGAAAGATTTTGTTTCGCTGAATTTATACGCTGGTGAAAATGGTGCTGTAAAGGGGGGTCGTTTTTGCAGGGACGAACTTTTTATTAAAGGATGTTGTTGAATATATTAGGAAAGTAACTATGGATGTTTTATATATCAAACAAAACTTTATCATGTCCCCTTCTTACCTATGTAACTGATTTAATCTGATAACAAAAGGTTGTCATTTTATAGATGTTTAAGGACAGATCCTCCAGTTGTTACTGCGCAACTTACTGCGCATATCCTAAATAACGAAATAAAGCTGTTTCAGTAATTGGCCTTTTTCAGCAAATGTGTTTCTTACATTTAGTTAATGTTTGGTTGATAAATGACAAGACCCCTTTCGGTTTTTTCAATTTTCTCTGTTTGGTCAATCAAAGTGTAATAGTACTCGGATGGTACATTTCGCTTTCTGTTACGCGTTAAAAATGTGGCGTTAGCGATAGCAAACGGAGCAACAAATGCAACGTGGTGTCTTTATGAGATAGTCCGCTTCAGATGGACATTAAAGATGACACGTTTTATTATCTAAAGCTGGTAATAAAGAAGAAAATGGATAAAAGTAGTGAAACAATTTCGGACAGAACTGTAAAAAGTAAACCGAATTTTACTTATAACTAAGAAAAACGCTTGGTTTGATATATGTTTCTTTTTTTGTTTTTGTAGGTTTGACCAAGCACTATGTCTATACCAAAAAAGAAAAAATTCTTACCGCTGGAATATTTTTTATTATCAGAAACGTTGCGAAAAAAGAGCAATTTCAGCTACTTTTGAAAGAATGTTTTACTAAAAATTTCAAAATCATCACTAAATTTTCCCAAATTGATACTCATTTAGACAGAATAAAACATATTGAACACAATAAAGACTTATTTATGTAACCCTAGTCATTTCGAACACCTTTTTGTGGGAATTTAAGTGACACATCATTTTTGCAATTTTAGACAAGAGTAGTCTCCCTTGAAATTCAATAACTTTTTAATTCGCTTGGTGACCTATAGTTTTTAAGTCATTTTTTTACTTCTCATATATCTAAATATCAGTACAGAAAAAATAAAAAAAATCTTACCGTGGGAAATAAATGGAGGATCTGTCCTTAAACTTTGTCTCCGTTTAAAGCACCATTTGCACCATCATCCAAATTTTCTATGAAACAATATCTTTCCTCATTTATACAGAAAAAGTTATTTAACTTCAAAAGAAAAATTAGCTTCTCGTGTTAATTTACCCAACCACTTTGTTAGCCATAATCTAAAAAATATAAACCCTCATTAGATAAAGATATTATATAATCCAATCAATCCACATAATTTAAAAAAATTCTATTTCTTGAGCGATTCTGAGCCCTTGTTGCAACCAATTCTTTGATTAAGCATGTACATACTCCTTTTCTTGTCCAAGTTTAATAGAAAACTTATCTCATCTCATTTACAACGAAATATAATAAATTAGAATAAAGAAATTATAAATAAATTGTTCTTATTCATAAAAATGATAATAAAGATCTACCGTCCTTACCAGAAATGCTCTATTATCACATGCTCAATTTGAACAGTACTAATAAAGAACGTGGATTTGTTTTGAAGCAGCTAACACAATGGTGTATTTATAATAAACATACTAATAAAAAGATAACTTATCACCTTATCATAATAGGACTCACACCTCTGAAATTGCATGTCCTAATCACAAAACCTTCCTTTTTACAGCAAATTAAAATTTGTAGATCATATTCAAAATCACAAGATATCATTTATGAAATGTTGATTTCAGAGAAGCAATGGAGTTTCAAAACACATCAAATTGTTATGAATACATACCGCATTTGAAAGTTGTTTCCATTGGTCTTTTACTTCAATAAGGTCGATCAGGGCTATGCAACTCATTACCTGTTGACAAAAAATAAATACTGGTCTTAAACATATCAACTACTGCAACACAACATTGATCTATATAATTGAGGAATATGAATAATAATTATGATTAATCTAGTTTTATTCAAAGATTGCATAATTCCTCTTTGAATCAATGTTTCCATGTACTAATTTTTATTGTTAGTCATCATGAGCCAACAGCCATCTGTCTTTGAACACTTCGATTGCTCAGCGCGAAACGGTTGTAACTGCCGAGAAACATATAGGCAGTTACAACTGTTTCGCGCTGAGCCATCGACATGATGATAATTGATACTATTTTTGAAATTTTCGCAAGGACTATAGTTTTTGGGTAGACAAATTTGAAATATACGACAAACGACAATATTAATGGCAATAAAAACACGATTTATGTGAAATATGTTTAAAAATTCCAATTTTATGAAAAATAATTGATGATGTACTATTGGCAATAAATATGAAAGCCAATATGAACCACAAAAAAAACCTTGTTGGGAAAGGGAAACATCGGTAGTGACCCTTAAATGACTCACCCGTCAATGTAAAAGTGAGCACAAACTACACCCAATTTTCTCCTTGCATATACACGTTGTCATCTAGGCATTCATTGTTTCATTGTAGAGACATACGAACTTGTCAGCAATTCCATCTTTTTCGGTAATTTCGTATCATTATAAGCATGTTGTTTTTCAAAGTTCATCTGAAATAGTTCAAAACACGAATAATTTAAGATACGCTATAATTGACAGACAAACAAAACATTGAGAAAATGGATATTTTCTGATCACAAAGCAAAATTAAAGCCATCTTTCACACCCCCTGGATTAAGAAAATCTGATATTTTAAATTATGAATGTCTACAACATACATGACACAGTCCTATTTTATTTCTATAGAGATTAGTTGGAGCCATTACAAATCAGGAACCTTAACTTAAGGTATACAACCCATCATTAGCGCCAACGAGCCAGAGGCGAAATTTGAAAAGTGCCAGTAAATCCTAAACTTTATCATACTTCCATTCCAAATACAAGCATAAGCATTTTGAACGGTTTAGAATTTTGAATTAATGCTTAATTATGGAAATATTTGACAAAATGTTATGAATTTCCTCCCTTGCATATGAATATAGAGTAAAAATATATTTGTAAATTATTTTCTTCTTGAAGTATAATCTTGAAATCCGGCACAGTGAATCAACTTATGTGAAGTGTATTTACAAGAGTGTGTAATTTGATGCATGTCCAATGGCTAGCAAGTGGATTTTTAATGATTGGTCATATACCTTAAAAACACCACTTTCTAGCAATGCGAAATGCACCAAATTACACACACTTGTAAGTACACTTCATATACATGTAGATCTAATTTGATTCACAGTGCCGGGTTGCAAAATAATAAATTCGAAATGAAAGTAAGTATCAAATATTATACATAGTAAAAAAAGTTTAGCATCAAAGTGTAAAAATCTGTAGTGACCAAAATATTTTTTGTTTTAACATAAAATCAAACGCTTACACAATAGATTATAGCTAGAGAACACAAACAGATGAATTTTATACCGCCATCGCGTGCGTCTCGCACTCCAGGTGCGCATTTCCGGTTTTCATGTCTGCTAAGGTATTCATGTGTATGGAGCATAATTCTAGAAAACATTTAGGTATGAACATAATCGTCTTTGCCCAGCATAAAAAGGCAACTAAAAAGAGTTTTCTGCAACGTTGTGGGACTACGCCATGGACTTACGTTAGAGGGACGTTTTATCGCTAATGTGTTCCTTCGTGGCAGAACCGGCGATAAAGATGTCTTTTTGAATTTTGCGCATCTCAAAGCATAAGTATCACTTTGAGGATGCTATGTGAGCCAATTTTTGTGGTTTGAGATAGTCCCGGTCAAGGACGTCGTAGAAAAAGGCCACGAGAAGATGACCGTCATAATTTCGTAACGTCACGGCAAAGATGTTCCATATCGACACCAAAACTCCCGAGTGGCTTCCACAGAAATTTCAACATAGAGTTTCCACACTTACCATCCATGGTCGTCTCCACAGATGAACGGTTACTAGACGTTGACCATACGTTGTAATTTCCCTGGCGCTACATCATGAACGCACCAGACTTGACTGGCATAGAGTCCTAAATGCTTTAAGCCAAATTAAGCGTAAACAACATTGATTTGCTCCCATTATCATCCCTTTCTTTCTGATTTGTCATCCATAGAGCACATACGGAGCATCTAAGGAAGACGTGTGCGTGATCGTATTGACGCGAATGACGTTCAATCTCTTGATAAAGTAGTAAATGTTGATACCATGTACAAACAAATTAAGTGGGTTAGAAATCGTTTCACTGCTGTTCTTGCTCGAAAATGGCATCATAAGCGATACCGAATTCTATTGTAACTTTTTATTTTGACCCCTCACCTACATCAAGACAATGTTTCTAACACAATATTTAACGTTACCATAAAGCGACCTTTGAATGTTGTGCGTAAATGTAAATGCTAAAATGTATAATAACGGTTGTGAAATAAATATCACAGAAAATACATGTTTTCAATTAACAAAGCCAGTGTTGCTAAACTTTTTTTACATGGTATATTTTACTATATTCATATGCAATTGAGGTAATTATGAACATTTTGTCAAATATTTCGATAAGTATACACATTTATTAATTCAAAATTCTAAACCGTTCAAAATGCTTATGTTTGTATTTGGAATGGAAATGTAGGCTACCACAAATTTAGCCTCTGGCTATTTAGTGCTAATGATGGGTTGCATACCTTAAAGTGACATTTCATAATTTTTTGTCATAAATTTTACTTTTATTTTTATCTGAAAGAGCATATTTCCTTATGAAAATTCTGAAAATTTCGAGCCAAAATATCGCGCCGTTTACGAGAAATTTATATTTTTGTGTTAAAATTGAACAAATTGTTGTGGACAACAGTTCAGATTTATATGCAATTTATCGATTATGTCTCAACTTTAAATGCGTGTTTCTCGCTTATTGGCAACAACTTTAAATCAAAGTACTGAAAGTACTGTTGGGAAGCAAATTTGCTGATTATGTCTAAAGGCCTTTCTAGTTGTTAGCAATATGAATTACACGGAGTTGGATAAAAGTAATTAATTGAATTTGATTCTTCAGAAATTTACAAAATACAAATAATAAAAGGATAATGTCTGTTCCATATCAGCAAAATATACTGAACAAAAGAGAAAACTTTACGCTGCAAGATTTCTTGTTTCTGAAAAAGTATTGAACTAAAAGCCTGATTTTATTTTTTACAATATTTCCATGGCATTCGGCAATCGTTTTGTCGAAGTTTCATTGCCTTGTCTCCTTTAATGTCAGAGTTACGGCCCTTAATGCATTTACAGCTAATTTCATCTAATGCCACATACGCGCGATAAACGATTCATTATTTTTACGGAATTGGTCATATCCGGGTTGCCAAAAAAACCCACAAAACATCTCTCTTATCACTTGTAGCAAGCTCTAAAAAGGTCTAATCTGTCAATTTTGTGAATTATCCCCCTTTGACATAAACAAATAGGGAATTTAAAATGTTTGATATTCATAAATTGCACACCTGAAAAACGGACCCCTGTCACACTTAAAGGGTCCGTTTTTCATCCCCATAATTAAGATCAACAAAACGTTTAGTGTTTGGCACAACCAAGTCATTGAACGATGCGAAACACATTCATTTGATTTTTTTACTTGTTGAATTTAGAAGAAATATGACAAGCAATGTATGTGTAAAGTTTTCACTTTTGTTCAGTATACTATGGTAGGTTCTATAAAGTTTCTATGGAAAAGCCAATTGCCGAAAACATAGTGCTGTTTTAATTCATTTCGGGCACTAATTTTCAATAAAATGTTATAAGAAAATGATGTAGAAAGCAAGAAATTGGAAGGCATGTGGTCTTGGGTCCTCTCCAAACAGGGACTGGGAGAGCAGAGCCTCCTATCCGGGGGCCGAATTCTCCCAGCCGAAAACGACTATAAGGCTTTCTAGCACTCTATATGTTCTCCTATACCCAATGTCATGTTCTGAAGTAGGTTTTCTTGTATTATAGACTAGTGCGACAGGTCACGGTTCATAAATCTATTTGATGTATGACGTGAACTTTTGCAAAATTCGGTACAATGGACAAGTTTCCACTAAGACCCCCCCCCACACACACACAACAGCCTCCGGAAGTCGTCATTACAGGCAAAAGGCGAAATTTTTAAACTGGGAAAGGTTGACTGTAAATCAAATAAAATAACCATCTTTCCGGCTATCAACGAATTCATTCAATTTCACAGTTTTTGTTCCACTTAAAACTTCTCTTTATCACTGTATATTGAATGCACGTGCGCTTAATCGCTGTATATTGAATGCACGTGCGTCGTCATTGATTTCTCCGCATTTCTTGGGAGCCTCGTTTTGAAAATGTCGATTTGTTACTATTTTTAGTAACAATTCACATGTATACAATGTTAATTTCCCATAAACCCATTGTTTGCCTCCGGAAGTTAATCAGAGTCTTCTCTGATGAAAATTCGTTCTTCGATATTTGGATGTCGCTATTTACATCAGAGCGCTGTCCAATTCAAAAACAAAAGAAAATTCCGACACAAGTTATGTCGCTGTGTTGGAATTTTCTTTTGTGTTTGACTGGGACAGCGTTCCGTTGTAAATAGCGACATCCAAGTATCATCGAGCGAATTTTCATCAGAGAAGTCTCGGATTACCGGAAGTGTTCTGCGGGTACGGACTAAAACATAAATGAAAGGAGTCTATACCCTAATTAGAATGCATTTGATCTCTGAAAACTACATGTCTTACTTGCTAAAACATGTGTTCCGTCACTACTTTATCCCTTTCCCAAATGAGACCGGGTTTGACAGCCCGTAAAGAAAATGTTCGAGGGAATATTGGGATGAAAGAAGAAACTGCTGATAATCAGAATTTTCTACTTTAACCTCGATATTGTCTTTGGTATCATCTACAAATAGTTCTAATTTTATCTAGGTATATACTAATTTTGTCGTCTGCTACGGCTTTTTTTTTATTTTGACCAATCTGAAATGTTTCTATTTGGGAAATGGTTAACATACCAACAATGTAAATTGATTTGATTCTATGTAGGCCTATTCATCTAGATCTATATCTATAGATTAAAAAGTTAACACCGTTTTTTAAACCGAATGGTGAAAGGATTGCTAGTCTGATTTCTATGCATTTTGAGCATATCATCACATACTAGTATTCTGGTTTCCCAGATTTCTACTTTCGCTTTGAAATGCCTAGCTACACGCGAATACTAGCAAGGCCTATTAGACAAGATGTCTATGTCATTAACCTTAAAATACCCACTTAGTTGATCAATCAATTATTGTGAACGCGATTAAATGCATGGCTTATCGAATATCGTTGTTTAGTTTCGGACGTTAAAATGTGTAAGAATTTGGGCATAGAAAGATTCTAAAAATAGACGTGTCATAGTTCCTATTTTTAGCGCTTGAAGTGGGTCGCGTATTTCATAGTTCAGGAAAACTTGACTGACCCATTTTCAACGAAAGATATTGGACTGGTTATTGAACCGTAATGAAAGCAAATTACTACGTGATCGTTTCTCCTCTTTTAACACATTTTTAATTGGATGTTTCATCATCGGTCACACAATCGAATATCTTATGTACAACTAAAGAATTCAATATTGAATATTCGAAAGGTTGTTCTTGTCATTGATCTTTGCTTTTGATAGAACTATTTATAGTGAGGAGGACCGGGAGATGTTGTGTGGTATGCAGAGAATGGTAAAGTGCAGAGAAACACGACTGCAAAGAAAAGCAAATTTTGCAAATTTGCTTCCCAAAAACCAATATTATTTATACTCATTAGAATAACCAATCTTGGCATCAAGATATACTTAAAAAACTTGAAATTGGAATGAAATGTCCCTTTAAGCTCTAGATAATCATAATATTTTGTAAATAGACGAAGAATTAAAACACGTTTCTAACACAAGAAATCAAATCTAGGTAATAAAATAATGCAGAAATGAGCCAACGCGTTGTTATTTGATACAGACGAAGTGTACGGTTTAACCAATTACCACACAGTGACTCTTTTTGACTCCCCAAGAGATAGAGGCTTTGGAAAACATTGTGGTAAATGAAGAAAATGCATGTGACAATCCAAAAAGACCTAATAATTAAAAATTCCATTCACTTGAAATTGTCGTCTGCAACATCTTTGAATTTCGAGCAGTCTAAAATATTGTCGTTTAGTAATGGGTTATGGTATACAACCCATCATTAAAAACACCACTTTCTAGCCATACAAAATGCAAGGGCGGATCCAGGATTTTTTTCCATGGGGGTCCAAGCCCAATATTTTTTTACACTTTATATAAATTGATTCACCACAGACGATCAGATATATATTTATATCTGAAATAAATAACTTCTTCAGCTGTTTACAATTTTACATAAATTGTAAAATTGAAATTTCATTGTTTATGAACATGTATGTAAAATTGTAAACAGTTGAAGAAGTAAATTATCATTTACTTTTCTAACACAGGCAATATGTAATTACATATAGATCTAGGCTTATACTGTTAAAAGAATTATAATGAACTTACCCGTGCAAAATCCGAACAGAATTACAAAGGTTGAGAAAAGGCTCTTCGGTCAATGTTTTAAGAAAATGCACTGCCGTGTAAAAATGTGGGTTTTCCGTAATTCTAAAGATAGTAACACTGTAAATTCCCAAATCTAAAAAAAGAATGCGTAATATCCTTTCAAATGCACCAATCTTGTACATGTATGTTTTTCATTTTTATTAACCCTTCCAAAACAATACCGTGTTTTACGCCTTTAATAAAAACAGCTTGGGAAAACGTTGTGACAAAAGTAAAAAATGTTGATAACCATTATTTCGTCGCTTTTCAACGAAAACCTCGTGACTGCAGCTTTAAGTTTTAAGCTGCAGTCACGAGGTTTTCGTAGAAAAGCAGCGATTTTCTCTTTACGCCAATATTTTACATGCTGTATTTTTTACATTCGTATACGTTAAATTCTAGCAGTAGTTTATTGTACGGCACTCTGCAAGCGCCGTCGGAGTCGGAGTCGAGGGCGTCAGCCGACGCCTACACGGGCACAACGAATCGCCATCCTCCATGCTTCTCTGTCGTTCATTAGAGTCCTTATCTCAGACACATCCCTTAGCCCAGTATCTCTTCTGAGGGTGTCCAGCCACGTTGTCCTCACTCGTCCACGCTTGTGTTTCCAATGTTTAGGCTCCCATAATATCAGTCCGCTGGCCGCAAGTTCGGGGTGACGCACGCAGTGTCCAGCCAACTGCATACGCCGTTGCCTGATCTTGTCTGTGAGCTTTGGCAGGCCACCATATAGATCAACATTCCGAACCAAGTCATCCCACTTCACTTTGAGGGCCATGCGTAGCATGCGAGTGTAGGCTCCATCCAGGGATCGCTCTTCCTGCACCGTCAAAGCCCACGACTCACATCCATAGATGAGGACACACTCCACGGTAGCCACGAAGATTCTCCTTTTCAGTTTCTGGTCCATGTTGGATTCCCAAACCCTTTTCATCCTATGGAGAGCATTCCAAGCCAGTGCCTTTCTGGTCCTTAAATCTTTCACAGATGAAGCAATTCTTGATCCCAGATACTTAAAACCGGTGACTACTTTTAGTTTGGTGCCATCTAGGGTTGTCACTTCCGAGCTGTCGGTGTTGTAGGCCATGACCTCTGTTTTCTTTGCGTTAATTTGCAGACCAATTCTTCTGCATTGGCGTTCAACACTATTGAGAAGTTCTATTGCCCGATCTGCTGTGTCTGAT
Source organism: Fragum sueziense (assembly GCA_963680895.1). Lineage (NCBI taxonomy): Eukaryota > Metazoa > Mollusca > Bivalvia > Cardiida > Cardiidae > Fragum > Fragum sueziense. The sequence continues at coordinate 2,747,435 of OY804610.1, forward strand.
ACCAAGGCGATGTCATCTGCGAAGTCAAAATCTGTTGCCATCTTTGCTGCTGTTGGCCGACAATATGGTATGCTATTGGAGCTTTATCACTGGTACTCTCCATGCCGAGGTCTATTGATTAACCATCAAATATGACCTCTGCCGTTTTTGTACACAAACAGCCTATTTGGTCGTCATAATCTAATTATAGCACATCATTTGAATTATCGAATCAAAATCATTCAGCTTTACCTTGCATGATTATTACGTATACATTACGTCGCTTCTAATTTTGGCTGAAGCCGGTAACATTTGAATTATCGAATCAAAATCATTCAGTTTCATCTTGTTTGATTACGTATACATTACGTCGCTTCTATTTTTGGCTGAAGCCGGTAATTTGAAGCGTCAGCCAATGAAAGTTTGTTTCAGGTTTTTAAATTGTTTTCTCGTGTACAGCCAACGATTGGATACCGAAATCCCGCCAAGGCCCCGAGATTAGACGTGAAATGACCCCGCGGGAACAGAGCATTATTCTATCATAATGGAATGAAGAGAGAATGTGCTCTGTTCATAAGAGAGTATATCACTGGAGGTGTAAATTGTACAAGGACATGGAGTAACGAGCAGTTCCACGACTGTTCATCACTACATTTTGGCCGACTTCGATTGGCGATAGTTCGGGCTATAGTGTGGCTGTTCCGTCTCTTTTATTCAACATAGTTCTTTGTTTATCTCAACACTGTTTGTTTTCTATTTTTTTCAATCGGGCTAAATGCATCGATTTCTTGACCACAAGAGTTCGCCGTTTTGGCGGTTGAAAACATGAGATATCTCAAAAGTGTAAGTGTAGGGGGTTTCTCAAAATGAAACATCGTTGGAAAACAACTCAAATATTTTTACCGTGTAAAAATGTTTTGGGCTACTTTGATGTCCGACCTGATCGATAGGATGCATTTTTATCAATCAATTTGGCGCCGTAACACCATTTCGTCTTGTTCTTTACTTTAACACAAGGGGACGTGTCTGGATGCACGGTCGGTTTTCAGTACATTTTTATACACCCGAAGGGTCGTATTATGTTATGGCCCCGCTCGTCCGTCCGTCTGTCTGTCTGTCCGTCCGTCTGTCTGTCTGTCCGTCCGTCCGTCCGTTAGCAATTTCTTGTGTGCGCAACTCCTCCTAAAGTTTTGATCGGAATTTGATCAAACTTGCCACAATAAATCTCCATGGTGTCTAGTTGTGCACCTCGCTTACGGAATTCAGATAACTCTTTTCGTTCTTGAATTATCTGCCCTTGAATTAAAAAATGCCCATTTTCTTTTGTGCGCAACTTCTACAGTTTTGATCAGAATTTAATCAAACTTGCCACAATGAATCTCCATGGTGTCTAGTTGTGCACACCGCTTACGGAATTTAGTTAACTGTTTTCATTCTTGAATTATCTGCCCCTGAATTTACGGGAAAATGCCCATTTTCTCAAAAATGCCCATTTTCTCCTGTGCGCTACTTCTACAGTTTCAACCAGAATTTAATCAAACTAGCCACAATGAATCTCTATTGTGTCTTGTTGTGCAAACAAAATTTTGATAACTTTTCATGTTTGAAGTATCTGCCCTTGAATTGAAAAAATGGCTAATTTTTACTGACAAGCCCCTCTCGGGTGTATATGCGCCGCTCTGCGAAGCTCTTGTTCACTTTGTTGTCCAATTATTTTTCTTCTGATAATTAAATGCGAAAAAAGCAGAACGTCATGCTTCGCTCCAACCATTTATCTGTCTGTTTTTAATTCTCTCGGCTTCAAAATCGGTCGCGTTTTCACAAGATGATTGTTGTCGTGGGTTGACCCCATGTCCACACCATTTATTTCTTAGGTAGCCTATCTTATAGGCCTACTTTAGGCATGTCTATCTGGAAAAGGATTCTCTTATCAATAGAAACCTGCGATTACGACCACCATATCACATGCTTGTGTGGCAGTTGTCAGCATTGAAATGTTTTTTTTGACTCCGAAAGAATTAGAACAGACGGATAAATATCTGTGGCAGAGCATGGCATTCATTTTAGCTTTTAATCCCCAAAACGAAAAGAAAATTAAATGGAAAACAAAGTGAAAAATGTATAAAAAAAATCACTACAATTCTACAAGCCCCCGGAGAATTTTCTGTGCGTAACCATATTGTTTGGTACAACCCTGCGTTTAATAAGACAAACCGTAATCCGTTTCATTCGGAATACTCGGTCAATTCTGTGAAAGGATGGGTTGCAATAAGGGGTCAAAAAATAGATTTTCTTTAAATTTTGTGGATTTGTAGGGTTACATAATATCTTTAATTTGTATGTGTAAAAAATCTGGTTTCGGCTTATTTTCCGAGATATGGGTAAATAAAGTAGGTGGGGTAAGATGGACTGAAACACAGTAGGGGTCATTCTAAGTCGCTTATCTTTCTTATTCTTAGCCCAAGATGCGTGGAAATTTGTATGTGTGTTTTGTGATATATGCGTTAAACATTTATAGGCTTACATTGTCCGTAATACCCATTCTTCTTTCTTTCGAAGAATTTCGCTATTTTTTAACGACCAACTTTACCAAACTATCTCCACACGTTTTATTTGAAACCCGATTTCTATGAAACTTTACAGATGTATTATCCAGATATTAATATAACTTTGTGTGAAATTTGAAAGAAAAGCGTTGGCTCTTTGTTGAGATATTTGACCTTGACCTTCAAAATAACATCAAATTCGGGAAAGTCCGTTAAAACTACGCATTGTTGTGAAAATGGTTAGGGTTGAATGGCATGTGACAGCCCATTCATAAAAGAATGCATTTCACATATGATTGGGTTTTTTTATTGTATAATTTTACCGTTAAAATTGATATACTCAATATAATAAACTTGGTCACCTCTCAGACTTACCCGGTTGTTTCATCTAATGAAATCATTGTTAGACATATATTTGTTTAAGGCCTGTCTATACATTTAACATTATTTTCTTTTTGTTGATATTATATAACGTTATATAAATGTTTAGCTTAAGTTAACTAATTGTAAGCACATTTGGTCATTTAGTAAAATCATTCACAATGCGTCTTCATTATAACCATATAAGAAATACAATCTGAAAATGATTAGTTTTCTCCTAGCAAATTGATAATTCTTGTCCATCATGAGATGAGTGAATATAAACTCTTAGACAATTCAAGTTGCATATAAAGCTTTGGTAGTTCTAGCAATCTTAAAATAATGCTAATATTTAATTTCACTCACCTGTGGTAGTAATATTAATCACAGAGGTTTCCACGTAGACATGTTTCATGTGCAATATTTAGTTTGATAAGAAAGCTGAGAAGTAAAAAGAATTTCTTTTCTTTCCCATTCTTCCGAATGGGTTGTACGACACAAAAAAATTAAATATTGCTACAAAACCCATTAGGAACAATAAAAAGAAACCATGCTACCAATCCTTATGAATAAAATTGGCGCTTTAAATATCACATTTTGGCATTTTCCGAGTTTTGAAGTCATTTTGAAGGTCAAGGTCAAATATCTCTAAAACGGACATACGCTTTTCTTTTAAATTTCACACAAAGTTACATTAATACCTGGACAACACATCTGTAAAGTTTCCTAGAAATCGAGTTTCAAATAAAACGTGTGGAGATAGATTGGTAAAGTTGGTCGTTAAAAAATAGCGAAATTCTTCGAAAGAAAGAATAATGGATATTACGGAAAAGATATACATGGAATATCAAATATAAGCCTATAAATGTTTAATGCATATATCACAAGACACACATACAAATTTTCACGCATCTTGGGCTAAAAATAAGAAAGATAAGCGACTTAGAATGACCCCTACTGTGTTTCAGTCCATCTTACCCCACCCACTTCATTTACCCATATCTCGAAAAATAAGCCGAAACCAGATTTTTTACACATACAAATTAAAGATATTATGTAACCCTATAAATCCACGAAATTTAAAGAAAATCTATTTTTTGACCCCTTATTGCAACCCATCCTTTGTGTCAAAGAAGTTGCGACTGTTGCTAACGTTAACTAGCGTTTTGTCTACAAACGCAGCCCAGGTTAAAGGTACCGACTGATATGTAATATCGTCACTTTTTTGCAAAGACCTAGTATATGCAGCTTGTTTTAAGCTGCAGATACGAGGTTTTCGAAGAAAAGCGACGAATTATATTGTATTAAATTCTGTAGAACGCCCCATTCCATATCCTAGCTCATTCATATATCAAATTATTTTAGACGCATTTTTCTAAAAATGTGGTATTAGCCCAGGTATTTAGATATTCAGAGGGTTTTTTTTATTAATAACAACAAATTGTAGGATTTGTAGGCTTTATTCAAGATATGTTGCAGATAACAAAAAAGATGATTTTAACAAATAGGTCTGTAAAGAAAATAGCCATCTGACATCTAGGCAAAAGGAAAAAAAACTTAATAGCATTGTTTTTGGACGTGATTTGGACGCGATATGGACGCAAAGTCATATCTGGGCGAGCCTTCAGGCCAGCTTGACTTTTATACGTTCCTTGTATACATATTTTGTGCATACCCGGCCATAGGTTAGTAGTACATGACCGCTCTCACGATGTATAATCACGTGACTCAGAATTTCCGATAATCTTAAATATCTGTTTTAATACTTGACAAATTTGAATTCGGGTTGAAGCAGAGAAGGTGGCAAAATGCCAGGAATAAGCTGGAAGTGTTTGGTTTTTGAAAAATCAACTGACAAAAAAGTTATTGAAGATAAACCAAATTTTTTGTTATAACTTTTTTATCAGTTTTTTTTCAAAAATAAACCACGTCCATCTAATGCGTGACGTCTGTCCACATTCTCTGCTTCAAAACAAATTCAAATCGGTATGTTATTAACAAAGTTATTGAAGATATTCAGTAATTATTTCATCACGTGGTTTTCCACTGTGACATTGAGAACATCGTCCTAGTTAGCCCCCTAAAATGCCCTTTATATATATATATATATATATATATATATATATATATATATATATATAAAATAAATAAAAAAACAGCAACAACAACACCCCCCCCCCACACACACACACACACACAAACTTCTTGAACATTTTCTGAAAATAATCCAAAGTGACCAGAAAAACGATTTCAAATTTTGGCGTTTTTTGATAGGTTCGGACCAATTATTGAAAAAAAAAGTAAAGCGATTCTACATTCGAGGAAATAGTTCATAAGGGGGAGGTTGCAAATTGACGCGGAGACTAAAAAGTTGTTGTTCAATTTCTTACCTGAAGCGCAGCTTATGTGGCCCCTGAAACCACCGTATTTAGTATACACGCAACACTTTATCCCATCCTCGGAAACCCTGTGGTCATAGCTACGCTACATGACCCCTGGGGCACTTGGCGAGGAAAACTTTGTATTAGCCGCTCCCAAATGCCGCCGTTTCATTGGTTCCATCATCATTTCATGATGGGTGAGTAGACCAATCAAACTGGCCGATACAAATCGCCAACCTCTAAACAGTGATTACGTCAGAGGACGTAATTTAATCCTAATTCAGGGTAGATAACTGCGTAGGAGATTGATAAATCGCTTCGGGTAAGTTGTCAATATGGAGGATAACTATCGTTTAGCGCGTGAAAAATTTAATTTTTCAAGTTTAAAAGACTTCCAAAGAGAAACTTTCCCTATCTTTCTATTTCAAAGCTGAATGACATGTCAGCGATCTGTAATTTTTTAAATCGTTGTCGCACAAATTACATCTTATCATGAGCGCAGCCATCTTGGTTGTAATTGACAACGCATTGACTTATGAGAGCAGTTATTTGATTGGGCCTTGCACTCACGCGTTTCGTATCGATTTTCGGCGGCTAATTCAAAGTTTAAGTGGCCAAGTGTCCCAGGGGTCATATAGCGTGAGCTATGACCGCTGTGGTTTCCGAGGATGACTATCCTTTCCGAAACAAGCTTCGGTTTTGACGTCCTTTGTAGAAAAGGCTTGTAATATCATTGAGTCAACAAGACAATGCTGACAACCAAAATCTCTCTTTTCGTCTCGATATTGCATCTGCTATAATATTTTACACACTCTGTATCAACAATTATTTAGACATCTCTAGCAGCTGTAGAATCGGATCATCCTAATATTTTGTTGTTGGTGAATGGTATAAACAAAACTTAGCCACATTAGTCCATGAGCCAGGACCCGAATTTTGGCCGATTATTATCACTCAGAGGGAGTAAATCTTTTTGTCCTTTTTGGTTAGTCTGATATCTGAGGGTAATGTTTCACTATGATAGCAATGCCAGAATGGTAGCTTATGCCTCGAAAAACACTTATTTACAAAGGTACCCTTTACTCACATATTTTTCTTCTGATTTCCGATGAAATAAAATATGCATTGGTTCAGCCCCAAACATTACTCTTTTTGCAAAATTCTTGGTTTATAATTGGGATAGAGGATAGAGCAGCACATTGGGAAAGTTTACAGAGGTCTAAACTGTCATTTATTGCATTCTTTTAGTGTACGCAGAGAACCTCGAACTTTGACTAGAATTCTAAGGGAAAAGTGGTAAATAATAGTGCTTTTTGGACAAATAAAGCCATTTTTAAATCTGTTTGCATCCTATTATTTGTCTAATATCTAAATGCAGTGTTTCGCTATGATATCAATGTCAGAATGGTAGCTTATGCCCCAAAAACACTTGTTTTAAGAGGTACCCTTTACTCGCAAAATTTTCTTCTGGCCTCTGGTGAAACAAAACATGCAATGGTTTAGCCCTGAACATTACTACATTTGCAAAGCTCTTGATTATTAATCGTGATAAAGGATGGGGAAATGCAATGAGAAGTTTAGCAGTAGTCTAAATGACATTTGTTTAATGCATTTAGTGTACGCAGAGAACTAGTTACTTGGGACTCAAATTCCCTGGGGAAAAGCAAATAATAGTGCATATTGAACAGATTACGCCAGTTTCGTGTCGTTTTGCAATTTCGGAATTGTCTGTTATCTAAGGACATTGTTTCCTCATTATATCAATGTCAGAATGGTAGCTAATACTCCCGAAAAACACTTGTTTTTAGGGGTACACTTTACTCACAAGTTTTTCCTTTGATCTCCGGTGAAACAAAACAAGCTTAGGTTCGGCCATTTATATTAACTCCAAATTCTTGATTTTTAATGGACATAAGGACTGGAGAAGCATATTGAGAAGTTTTACATTTGTCTAAAATATCATTTGTTGTGTGATTTTAGTGTACACAGAGAACTATCACTTACACTCGAATTTTCAGAAAAAAACAACAACAAAGAATGTTGCTTTTTGGAAAGTAAAGACTGTTTTGTTATCCAAATGAATTTTAAATTAGCACAGTTTTCAGATTATATATATTATATGAGCATGATTTTCGTGTCCAGCTAGTTTTGGTTACATCATGAACCAGTTGGTATCCAACAAATAATGCCTTTTAGACGTTTTATTGATCACAGAATTGGTTAAAATTACTTGTGTTGTCATATGGAGATTAAGCCAAAAGATGCCTTTAACCACTAGTTAGCACTAACCGAAGTTTATACAACCGGGCGCAAGTGGTTTGTGATGTAACCAAAACTGCCTGGATACGAAAATGATACTGATGAGTTTGTCGGCATAATTTCTTTAATCACCACCGATCAGTAATAAAAAACATCAACAAATAATTAAAAGTAAATTCTTCATTTAATGTTAGATTACTTAGAATCATGAAAGCATACACAGTACAAGTAACTATACCAACTACAGTTTCATGCTAAATACGTAGAGACCCATGTGTTATTTGATAGAGTACACAGAAAAGCTAATTCATCATGAGATGAAAGAAGACAAAGAGAGGGAGAAAAAAAAATTGTGAAACTGAATTAGTCGGAGCAAATGGCATTGTGAGATTTTTTAATGAAATCGTTCTGACAGATAGCCTGTGCCGAAACAAATTTTTTATCCATTGCCGAAACAAATTTTTTATCCATATAGATTTGGTGTTTAACGTAACTCGGTGAGTCATCTATTAGTGTTTCAAACAAAGAGTCAAGACGGCTATATCGTGTAAATGATTTCTATGGAGAAATACGATTGTAATGTTTCTATAAAATACTAGTATATTTCAATGGAAAAATATAACCTATGCAAACAATTAATTCCCCTAAAAAGCCCCTCCTCTTTTTGTCTTAAAACTCAATATTTGCAGTGGAAGGATAGACAAAGTGCTCTCCTGGTATATTTGTACAATGCATACAAAACTATATTATAACACATGATGAAAAATTACTTAAGTTAATGTGATTACAAGCAGCTCACATGCTTTTCCCGTTTTATTTATTTGGGAAGAAAAGAAAACCTTGAAATTAAGGCGATAGTGATTACCCAAATGTTTCGCAAGGCATCCTTTAAGCTATACAGCACATATAATGTATGGAAAATTGTGTTTGTCATTTTGTCAGGTATATTAACATGCTAAAATATAACTGTGGGGACTTTATAATTCTGACGTTAACACGGATAAACATGTTGGCCATGCGTTATTTAATTCAAATTTATATTCGTGTGTACATATGGTCTAATCATACACTGTATTTGACTTCGACATACGAAATGGTTCGAGGAAAAGGAAACAAAACAAACAACATGGATACAGTACTGCCAAGCATCTTTGCCGAAAGAAAAATGTTACAAAATAGCTTTTTGAAGCCAAACTGTCCCGGAATTGATCAATGATCAAGCAATAAAACCTTGTAACAATTACGCACATAATCAAATGAAGCCGGGTGCTATTTGACGTAATATACTAATCCAGCAATGTAAGATATTATATAGTTAAATGGAATTACTAAAGAATGAAAATAGAAAAATGACTTTAAAATAAATGATAACGCTAAACTTACAATATGTTATACCGATTAAACAGATGCTGGATAACAAATTGGTATTTACAATACAACATAACAATGTCAAGTTGCATCATACAGACTTAAAAGGGACAGCAAAGAAAGCAAGAGTCACTACACGGGTTCCTCTACAGTGTATATCTACTGCAGAAATAAATTGATATGAAGTGATACAAAGAAAGCAATGCTGATGTTTTGCATTCGAAGCAAATGATTGAAATGTAGTATCGTGACATTTGGCAGCAATTACAACCTTTGATTTTTCCCATCACGCATGATCAACCCTTCCAAATAGAGTTTAGGCTACCCATGCATTAAATCACAAAATAAGACAATATCAAATGTCCTATGTAAAGCATTGGAACAATTGGTATTCTTGAAAAAGCTTAATGTTGTACATCATTTAGACGATCTTCACTTACAATTACAGACATGTTGATATAACGAGGAGCGGAAAATGCCGTCTGAAATACATGACAATGAAATGCTTTGGTCATTCTTCAGCACTTGATAGTTATTGCTATCAGGGATGTTAAGTGCTTGCGAGAATTCTTTTATCCCGCCATTCATTTCTTTGTAAAGTTTCTTACTTGTAAAAGGGCAAAACCAAATTACTAGTGGTCTTAGTTTAATTTATGACAGCATATGTTCATTCACGCAAAGTTCTAAGCGTTCAAAGTACACAATCAGCAAAACTCTCTATCATGCCATAAACTGAAGCTATACAGATATTTACTAGAAAGCACATCACTCTGGATAAGTTAAATCGTTTAAAAAGAATAGCAGATTTAGACAGATTGTACCCAGGAAAGACCTTTTCAAGCATTCAAAAGGTTGGTTTTAAAATTATATGTGGTTATATTCACTGCATGAATAAACTTTTATTAGGAGTTGAACCAAAATCAGAATTGTTTTTCCCGCGATTTTCAGAGTTGATGTAAGTATATGTACAAGTCCGAACACTCACGTGATATTGTCGACTTGTCAACGTTATCAAATGACCCAGAAACATATTACGATGTCGAGTTTTTGCATTTCATTTTCTTGTTATCGTGCAAAAATTACTTTATTTTGCAACACGTGATTAAAACTATCAAGTCGAAATGCTCGCTGAAGAATAAAAAAATGAAAATATGTTGAAGTTTATATCTTTAAAAGTTGCTCTACCTCAATATTTCGGCTAAGAAGCCTTTTTCGAGAGATGAAAATGTACAAATTTTAACGCTACATAATGATAACATGTAATTGTTTATATTAACGCTTACAGTAATGGCGGAGTTAAACGTTGACGTCACGACGTCGCCGCCAAATCAACACGACGTCATTCCCGCGTTAAACAATACTACGTCAAAGCGTTGTTCGTATCTTTGACGTTACAGCCATGTGGACGTCCCGTAGCAAGTTTATTAATCCAAATGCTTTCCCGTAATTGTCTCTCAATCTTTTCCGAACCATATAGCCTTTCTAGGCATACAAACCGCATATCTTCATGCGTGTGATTTTTCCCAAAGTGCACATTAATAGGCTTATCCCTCCCTAAACGTACGTCTCGGAGGTGTTCCACCATTCTTTCCCTTAGTTCCCTTTCTGTCTCACCAACGTAAACGGTACAGTTACATTTATGGCATAAAATGGCATAAATGACATTCCTTGTACGGCAATTGACAGTGGAATTAGTGTTGTATGTCGCCCGATGTAATGTGTCACTTACAGGTTCCATGGACAGAAGATTGCAGTTTGTACACCCAGTTTTACAGCTCTCGGAATTGCATTTTACAGCTTTATTTGTCTTACCATGAACGAGCGTGTCACTCAGATTTTTGTCACGTCTATATGAAACTAGAGGTGGGTCGTTGAAAACATCCCTCAACCTGTCAGATCTATGTAAGACATTCATATGTTTTTTGACAATTTGATGGACATCTGGTAGAAGGTTGGTATATGTTATTACCAACGGTACTCTCTTCGTTGTCTTATTTTTTTTTTTTTGTTTTGGCGCAAGAGTGATTGACGGTCCAGATTGTCTACTCGTTTTAACTGTGATTCTATCAATTTTCCACTATAACCCCTCTTCCTTAACTGTATCTTTAGTTCCTTCCTGTTTCTTTGGTAATCGGACTCTTTCTCACATATGCGTCGTATGCGTAAACCGAGGCCATATGCTAATCCCCGCTTTGTATTTGTTGGATGGTTTGACGAGTTCCTGATGTACAGTTGTTTGTCGGATGGTTTTATATAAAGGTCAGTGTAGATATGACCATTTTCTAGTTTAACCAGGGTGTCTAAAAATTCAATCTGTTTGAGATCATATCTAAGTTCCACTTTAATATTGGGATGGATGTTGTTGGCATAATCTGCAAATTGTTGAAGCTCTGTTATGCTTCCTGTCCAAATCCCAAAACCGTCATCTATGAAGCGCTTGTAGAAGTATGGTTTTCTTTCCGATCGTAGGAGTGCCTCGTCCCACTTTCTCATGTACGCGCAGGCAAAGTTTTTCCCTAATCTCGAACCAATGGCGATACCTTCTTTTTGAATGTAATTTTTCTCTCCAAATTCGAATGTATTATTGTCTAGCACAATTTTAATCATTTCTAATACAGCATTTTTGCTTGCCAATGGTTTGGATCTGCAGTCTAAAGCCTCTGCACATGCTTCTAAGCCTTCTTTCCGTGGAACTGAAGGATAGAGCTTTGTTACATCAAAGCAAAATAAAAGCGTATTTTCAGGCAAAGGCTCTCTGATCTCTTCAAGCTTTGTTATGAAATCTGTAGTATCCCGTATATAAGAAGGTGATTCCTCTTCATTAACAGGTACCTCAGAAACTAACGACTATTTTTAAACAAACTAAAATAGGTATCATCCACACTATTACTATAGATCGTATGCTGTAGTTAATGTAGGAAGAGGTGAGATGACAGAAATTTACTTACAGACAGACATAGAGACATGTACGTAGATGGGTGGCGATTTGATATAATGTAACACGACCATTGGGCTTAAAAACTGCTCTTCTTTGCACGTGTCCCGACTCAAACTCAATACAAAATATACAGACGTTTGTTTGTTTTTGTTGTGTTTTTGCAATGATTGTGGTTTTTGCAGCAAATCATAAACATTGTCAAGACAAATTAGAAATAGACAGTTCGTAAATTTAACAAAGAAATGTATTCTCTGCGTACACTCTAAATATCTTTTTTGCACTTCAAAACCATAATCGTATTCTTGAAAAGTGAAAAAAGGTATCCATTTTACAGTATTCTAATCTTTTAACAAGAAATAGATGTAACGATTAATATATGCTTAAGAATACTTAACGTGTCCAGGTGATATATAAATGTGCAAAACGTAATTTAAATCATCAATTTATTATATCAACCACAGACTATATTTCAAAGCAAATGGCACTTGCTTTGAATGCCCATTTATCAAAAGAATGATGTTTTGTACTTATGAAATAATAACAAGATTATCGGTCTTTATTGCCAATAAAACCCGATGTGCGACGGACTACATGTGTAGGTAAAAACCGAGGCGCACAGCGCCGAGGTATTTGCCTAATCATGTAGTCCAGAGCACAGAGGTTTTTATTGCGCAATAAAGACCGCTAAACTTGTTATTATTTCCATTATAACACTCTAAATAACAAAAACGCACATTAGAAATGTGTTATTTTGTGAAAATTCTGCCATGAACTAGTTTTCGTCGTAGGAAACGCATTGTCAGTTAAGTGACGTCATTTGACGTTACCTTGACGCCACGTGACGTTTTGGCGCATACACAAAGCATAATTACATAGGGTTTTTATTGCAAATAAAACCCGATGTAGTTCTTCTTTCGCTATATATGGATTTTACGGAAAAGTGTTATAATTATAAATAAATCAACGAGTTATTTCGTATATGAAATGCACAATTATAAGGTTTAATATAAGTTGGTGGATTGACATAACATTTTGTCGCCTTGTATTTCACTAGAATTACCCCATTTAAAAATCAATTAATTTGGTTGCGAACGACATAATTCATACAAATATATAATTTTTATTTCATAACAAATATATGATTTTCTAGTGTAGAACTTCTAATTTAAATCAAATCAGTTGTTCATTGTTAAATAAAGTTAAAATAAACGTGCATGTGAGTTCAGTTTTGTTTACTAATGTAAATTCCCATTTTTGAACCGAATTCTTAATATTTGTACACAAAACGACCACCTAATGCCTTTAACAATGTTTTGTAATAAATTGGGAACACTGGCAATACAAAAGGACCACCTAAAACAGCTTGAAACACTGAGAATCCGTATTCAAATGTAGGTACGAACATTTCAGGGTACGAATCGGCTATTTTTTCTTTTGTCTCTATTTTTTTCTTTTGTCTCTCGGGGCTCTTTCCAAGGTTTTTGTATCACGAATCTGGCTAGAATCAATTACTAGACATCACAAATTATATTTGTGAGTCCTTTAATGTAGCAAGATGCATTTTGGCTTCTGAAAAGTGAAAAACTGTCAAACAAAAATGCGTGTATTACGATCGACGAAGGGGCCGGTATATTGTTTTCTGAATTATAGTCTAGAAAGGTCATATAACTGAGTTTTGATAAAATGAGACTGAAACTAAGTTCCCAAAGATTGTTTGGGCATAGAACAAATTCACGAACAACTTTTTAATATATCATACACGTCCGAAAGAAATCGCATCAACTTTTTCATTTGTGACAGACTAGACATAGGGTGGGTTCAGAAAGAGGTTATTTTCTCGGCATAAGCTACCAATTTCGGACTGCTATCATACCAATTAGTTAACTACATATATCAAAGTACTCAGAAAGTACAATAAGAATTACTCCCTCCAAGTGGTAATAAAAAGTTTTCTGGCTCATGGACTACATGACACCTTCGCCATTGTCTGCAGAGTACGTTAACTGAGAAGACATTGCCAAAGTTGGGTCATTACATATGACATATATGTCCATCTTAATGATTGGACACTATACATACATGTATCTACGTTTACATTTATTTAATAGTTATACACAAACATGTGACCAAAATCTTTCTTTTATTAATTATGATATACATGTACATACAAAGACAGCATTAACAAAACATATTTTCTTCTAAAACTTAAATGTCCTTCCAAACAAAACATTTCATACAAAAACCTGACCCTGAAATTTTACCCTGCCCTTGACTGGTCACTTTGACCTTTCAATTCTTGTCACAAGTTTTACACGTGAAAAACGTTCAAGCCACAGATCTAAGGTCTCACGGTCTAAACACCAGATTTAATGACACTTTTAGAGTGCGAAAGAGGCAGTACATACAACTTAATGTATTTACACGTAATTAAGTTACATACATACGTTTTCAGAAAAACAGAGAATGCATTGAATAAACCAACGCTTCGCATAAATTCAGTTTAGATGTTTTAAATGATCAAACAAAATCGCCTACTGTGTTTATCATTTCTATCTCACCGAAGATCTAAAAGAGTCGCTACCTAGAAAAAGAACTTTATACGTGTATCAGTCGAAACCAGTACCATAAATCCAGATTATCACGCGCCTCCGACTTAATGATAATTCGTTTTTAACAGTATCAACGTCATATCGTAGCGACTCGAGCACCTAACAATGGTTTGTGTAACCATTTCTACAAAAACTACTTTCTGAACATCACGCTTCACATCTTAATTAGAGGTGGTCTAATCACAAATTGATGGGCGACAAATTTCGGAAAGGATATGAGCTGCGATTTGGGGATTTAATCGAAGACCTTGGTTATTGCTATCTTATTCTTACCGAATGAGTAATATACGTAATTTCGTAAATTGATCTTCAAATATCTTTCTTTATACATTTGATCGACAATTAACTAATTATCGACCGGCACATAAGCTCGGTCGATATTTGGTTTAGACATTTTTGACATCCCTCTTTACCGGAATTGAATTTTCAACACATTGTTAGTATCTGCTAAATTAAAAGCACAGCGCCCGCTTGTCTGTATTGGCCTTAAGACTGCCTGGATTATACATTTGTGTAATTAGGGAATACATCTGTATAATGAATATATCAATCGTAGACTAATGGCAATCATATCTGTATAAGTTTCGTTTAATGTCGTCTGGGAAATGATGAACCGCACGCGATGACATCATACTGATATAATTTAGGTTTTAAAAATTACGGAAAATATGTGTGATCAAAATGGAGAGAACTGTTTCATTTATATTTGGGAAATAAAAGCGCACATTTCACGTTTACATTGTTGTCTGGACGCAGGAAAAACATTTCGATATGTAAAGAAGTTTCAGGTAAAGTCATGCCAGAAGTATCGCCAGTATTATATAATAATCATGGATTATTTCTTCACCATCGAAAACAAGTGAACGTCGAAAAAAGGATATGTTAAGATGGTCTGAAATAACACAATAGCTATTTTCAAGTTGACTTTTGACAAAATGATCTCTGGTGTTTTAGGATCTTATTTACGGACAGCGAGGTAGAAAGTCGACAAGATATTGTTTGATAGATGTTGAACTCGAATGACAGTCACCAAGCATTGCGATGTCTGATACATTCAGTGCTCTCATAAAAGTGAGATAACAACCACAAGTTATGGGAGAGTCACGCAGATATAGGGTATGTAGACGTTTCATTGTTGACAGAGAACTTGGTAGTTCGAGAATATTTGTTCCTTCAAGAGAGATATAATGCAAAGAAAAACTATTGTTGAAGGCGTTAGGTGAAATGTATTCAATTGGGTTTACGTCAAGTTTTAGAATCTGAAGACGGCCTAGATCGGATAAATCCACATCTTCTATAGACGTTATCTTGTTCCGCCTCATTTCAAGAATACTTAAATTCTGAAGTTTATTGACCACATATGGTATTCTCGTAAAATCATTCTGGTTCATATAGAGATACCGCAATGTTGAATTATCGGGAACGGAATTCCAGTGTATGTAGGACAATTTGTTATCATTCAGATATAAATATTCTAAAGTCGGAAAAGTTTGCAGTATATCTGGCATGTACCTCATGTTATTAGAGCTGAGATCTACATAAGTAACTGTCGTCAGATCTACTTTACATGGTTCAATAATACTGGCGTTTGTATGTAAGTTCTTGTTGTTTGAGAAATATAATACCTTAAGTTTTTTCAAGTGACACACAGATATTGGGATTCTCTTTAATTTAGAAAGTGTGATAGACAATTTTGTTAGTGTGTTTTCAAAACCATGAAATGCATCGAAATCTAAGTAAGTAAAATTTAGATAACGTATATATAATGCATCCAAAAACTGGAGAATATTGAGTTCGGATGGCCAAGAAGTGAACCTCGTAAGATCCATGTACAATGTCTCGAGGTTTCCCTTAAGACTGTCTAGAACACCATAACTAGACGAGAGGGTAGAAATTGGATTGTCTTGTATATCAAGATATTTCAAGACTCTGAGAGATTTCAACGCCTGTGGAATTTGTGTGAGATTATTGTTACTAATGTATAAATAGGTAATTCTATCAGATATTCCAGTAAATGCATTCGTGGCTATACTGTTGATATGATTGTTACGAACATTAAGTTGAACAGAAGTACTATTGGAAACTGTTAGGTTTTGGAAAGCGTTTGCAGGAATATATGTAAATTGATTATCGTAAATGTCCAGATAGATATAATATCCAGTAATGTTGGACACTTCAAACTTTGGGAATGTTGTAAGACCTTTTCTGTAACAGTTGACGTTATTCCCAGAGCAGGTGCACGGAGGGTACGCAATGCATTGTTGCTTATCAAGGATGAATGTAGATCCACCAGGTATTAACATAAGTGCCTGAAAAGAGAACTCTATAAAACAAACAAAAAATGTATAAACGCCACATACAGCAATGTATTTTAGTGAATACAAAGCTGTTGGGTGATGTGATAAATTTCAAACCGTTTACAGTCATTTCCACAAATGAAATTTGACTAAACATGTAATTATGCCTATTTTGGATTTAATATGTGAAATGATATAATGTCAGACGTAATTAATACACTCGTTATAATAGGAAGAATCAAGCATAAAATGTGTCCAAAATACGACATGATGACATCATAAAATTGATATGATTACGACATACGAAGAAGTTTAACTTTTATTGTACTACAGAAAAAAACGTTATGTTGTGATCATCAACTAACAAGATTTGTCAATTTTTACGATTAAATTCAAAGTTAAAATGATAGGCTGTATAAAAGAACTTACACAGCAAACTAGGAACACAGCATAAAACATGGTTGTAAAATGACGTCGGTGTTCAGAGATGTAATGTTAAACTGAAATAATAAAATATGGGGGAAATTAAGGATCAAAATGTCAATCTAATCAAACGTATTACATGTTACACATTTTAGAAAAAAAAAATCGGTTATCACTGATTATATTTGATCCCTCAAAAAGCGTCCACCTATGTTGACTGAGAATGGTTGAATCTTCACTCTCAGATGATTTCTGAATCTAGAATGTCTCCCTACCTCAATATAGATTATGCCTATAAACGTTCGTTTTCGAAATTCGATACCTGGTTGGCATCTGCAGAGTGTTCTTCAGATAATTTTAATTGTTTATAAAGATGATCCATTTTGGCTTGACTTGAATTTTAGCACTCATGAATATATTAGCCTATTATATTTGTGAACTGTCAAGCCAAAATGGATATCTTTCACAAAAAGAACATACTTTCAATACTGGTTACCATGGTAACCAATGTGTTTCTGTTTGATAAGTTGACAATTAGTACATATACAACGTTTGGTCCTCAAGTGATAAATATATGAGTGGTAAAATATCAATTTTCAAAGGAAAAGAATATTTTCTACTTACTGGTTACCATGGTAACCAATGTCTTTATATTTAATAAATTGATTTTAATAAATGTAAAATCATGTAATAAACACTATGAGCAAAAAGAATTAAGAAAAAGAAATATTCTGGTAAAATATCTGCAAATTTACAATTTCTATGTAAATAATAAAACCGTTGTTATGGCAACGATATCAATCAGAATGTGTTGTATTTGTTACTTTTATAAACTTTCATGCCTTGGGAATTGAATAAATCATATTTTTCGAAAAAAATGGAGTAAGGTCATTTTAACCCTCTAAGTGAACCTATCCCTTTGTATGAGGAAAATCCAGTATCAGTACGATATGTGTGACGTTACTGTTTGCGTATTCTGTCTGTACTATTGTGAAAATTTTCTTCTTCAAAAACCTAATGTTCGCATGTATCAGAATTCGTCTGCTATATAGGATTGTTCAAAAAACAAGTTAATAAGAATAAAACTGCAGATATCAATCAATACCGCGCGGTTAAGAATTCTTCGTGTCTCCGCAAATTCAAGTTGCGCTAATACATGTATATACACAACTCTAGCCTTTCCGCGAAAACTTCGCACAATCATACATAAAATACAATAAATATGAGCTTACTGGTCAATCCGTGTATATATTTATTCAGTTTTCGCAGCGGGATTGTCCTGTTCTGGTGCAATATGTACAGCTTTTTTGTCCAGACAAACTGATTTTGCAGCTATTACGACCCACAGAATGCGACTTGTTTCTGATCTTTTGTCTTTTATACCTGGTGCGTTCCGAAAGATTACGACCTATCCTTGACTGACTTATTAATTTTGAAATTGAACATGACCTTATCACTGGCTTGGTGCAAGACCGTACTAAATATATACGTAACCTGAGACCTAGATTTTTAGTACTCATTATGATGAAGAAAAAACGATGTTTTAAGGTATGCAACCCATCACTAGCACCGAAGAGCGAAAGACGGAATTTGAAAAATGCTAGTTATTCCTAAACTGTGTTACATTTATATTCCAAAAACAAACATAAGCATTTTGAACGGTTTAGAATTTTTAGTTAGCATATTTCCACTAAGACCAACCCACACACAACAGTTACCGGAATTCGTCCTTAGTGGCAAAAGGCGAAATTATTAAACGGGAAACGGTTGACTGTAAATCTAATAAAATAACCATCTTACCGGCTAAACAATGAATTGGTACGTAGCATAACTGTTGTGCGAATATTTCTGAATGCATGTCTGTTAAGAGACGCTCGCTCTAAACCGTGTGATAGATGACAACACCAAAAACTGGTTCAACAACCTCGCCCCGTATGTTATTTATAAAATGTCCTTTCTCCAACTGACTCATCTCTGTTAATTGCCTTTATCCGTGCTCTGCACTTGCGTTGGTATTGTGGAAATCGGAAAAAGTGAAGATTATTTACAGTTACTTTCGTCGTTTATCTTCCGAAGCTTGCATTGATTAAAACCATTTCGATTCCCTATAGATCTAATACAGTGTTAATTTCCCATAAACCCATTCTTTGCCACCGGAAGTGTTCTGCGGGTATGGACTAAAACGACAATGGAAAGGGGCTATTTAATGTATACTAATGGAAATATTTGGAAAAAATTGGAAACAAAACCTTCACACTTACATCCCTTGCATATGAGTATAGAGTAAAGTAATATTAATAAATTTGTAAATTATTTTCCTCTTGAAGCATAATATGGAATCTTCAGCACGGTAAATCAACTTATGTGAATGTATTTACAAGTTTGTTTAATTTGATGTTTTTCGCATGGCTAGAAAGTTGTGTCTCGATCGAATGAGGGGCTCTATGCCTTTAAGATAGACCAATGGCTTAGTGATGTTTGATCACGATACTTTCTGCTGCCAAAAAGATGATCTATGTGATTAACCCTTTACCAGACGTCAACATTTTAGACGCACCTAAATTCAAAGATGCTACAGACGAAAATTAAAATCGAAAAGTGAATGAACGTTTTTGTATTGTTGCGTAGAAAACATTGTCGGAAATGACGTGTTTGCTTGTCACAAGCTATTTTGTCATATTCTACAATGTTTTCCAAAGCCGCTATCTTGTTGGGCATAAAAAGGCGTCAGTATGTGGAAATTAGTTAAGGTGTCGAGAGAGAACAATGTGGATGTTGATAAGGCAGTGGGTATGACAACAGAGCTGCAGATAAGAGGGGGTGATGACTTCAAAATGAAAATTTGTATCAAAATTTCATCAAATTCTATGTTGTGGGTTCTCATAAGAATCATCTCATCGAGACGATTCAAATAAGTACCTACAACATAGGGTTTTAATTTGAAATAAAGAATTTAGAAAATCTTCGCCCGCTCTTAATTGGAGCTTTGGTATGTACAGGCTGATCTGGATGTGTGTAAATCTCACATACCATAATGACTCCTTTTCAGATGGAGACTCATACATTGTATGTTAATTTCAGGCCCGTAGGATCAGAGGGGGCTAGGGAGGCTAAGCCCCCGAAAGTTTGCCAAAACTGCCAAATTTTCCTTATTTTACACTGTAATTTTAGAGAAAATCCCATTTAGCCCCCCCCCCCCCCTAGTCAGACACATGGGCTTCAACCCCTCCAAAATGAAATTTTCGACAAACTATGTTTTTAATGGCTGATGAATACAATTTTAATATTCCTGCCTCGATACGCATATATGTAGTGTCATTTTCTTCAGAGGTCGTAAATTCATCACGTGATACATAGCAAATTGTTGAAAAACTGATTATCCCCTGTCGTGTTTTCTAAATGACTACTATCAGAATAATTTTTCTTCAAACACAAGTTTAAACATAGACCAAGAAAAGACCAAAGATTCCACACACTTCTCACTACACTTCGCATAGCTGAGCTACGCAAAAACCAGCGTCAAACTGCAGTACGGATGTCGTTAGGTAGAAAAAGTCAAAATGTTGTCGCATTGATAGGACAACAAATCGACACATTTTCGATTGATTACGCTGTTGGCTCTCAATGGGAATACAATCGATCGAGCATGGAGCGGACGTGCAAGAAATATGACCTCACGGCAGGACCGTATCTTCAGGTAAACCCCACATATGGGATAGGTTTAGAACTGCAACGGAGGACGCTAATAAATCGCATGTACTTCACAACATTCAAATATCGGACCAAACTGAACGAGAAAGATTTTTTTTTTTCGACCTACATTCACTTTTTTGTAAAATTGTGTTGATGCCCGGTGTAACCTGGGTGTATTCTTATTGGAATTTACTACAAACAAGATTTTGTGAACTTTATAAGGTGAAATGTTGTTGCTTTAAATGTAATACATTTTGTTTATATCTGATTTGATGTCTTTGCGTAAGAAGAAATTGAAAAGGAAGATGTGTTTCTTTTTTGTCTAGTATATAAACTTACAATACTTTTACACTAAGCCTTCGTTTTCTTAAAAAGGTGACTTTAAATTCACGTGTTTGTCTTATCTTCTAAGGTGATATTCACCGTCACTTATGGTTGAATAGATAGTGTCTTCTATTGGAATCGACAATTTGCCAACCCTCTTTATGACAGGAAGAGCAAATTATCAGAAACGAGGAAAAAATATATATTTTACTAAAGAAACAAATAGATTTGTGTCGAAATAGATATTCTAATTGTGAAGTTTGATTAATTGCGGCTGACAGGTTTTTGAAGTCCTTGATTGTTCTGACAAGGCGATTTAAAATTTTGCTTTTGGTGAAAGTTTGGGTTTAAACATTGCAGCAGCCCCGACATTATTTTTTGTTTGAACGTTGTAATCGTTTCTTTAACCGACGATCTGATAGTTGTAATTGGTAGTTAAGTAATTCTAAACAAGGCTATAACCTAATTTTCGCTTCTATGACGTACTGATTAAATTCTAAAGTAAGAAATTCCTTGAAATTGTCTTTATCCTAAGGTTAAGGTTAGGTTAGACAGTAGATTTTTCATATTAGAATTTAACACTTTCAAAAAGAAAACTTTATTTACCTGAAAACATTTGAAAACATCGAGAGAAGAGAAGAAACTGATGGTAGATCTAGCTGCTGGCCAATATTTTCTGTTTTTCTCTCAGTGTTTTATAGCTTGGTGAATTCATGTTTCAAATAGCCGTCCATATTCAATTTATAATTTGTATATCTCATTTATAAGCAGGCAAGTCAACAATATTCAACCTTGCTGTCTTTCTGGCAAAGAAATATTTTGGGAAATAAAAAAGTGATTGTCATAAGCAATTTTTCTTTAACCATAAAGTTTTCCCAATTTCTTTATCCTTTTGGATGTAAACATTAATTGTAACATGCATGTTGAAACGTGTTTTAATTGACCTACTCATAGTCTTATGTTTCAGCGTTTATGAAATGGGAAGGCCTAATGTCTAGTTGTGTACCAATATAACGACTCGATTGTTACCGATAGGGGTGAAATTTATAAAGTAAACATTGACATAATTTCGGACAAGAAATACCATTTCGTAGGTGTTATAAAAAAATCTCAAGCCGTAGTCACGGGATTTTATAACCACACCGACGGGTTTTCAAAAACATGACGATAAACCAAACCTATTTTAGCACAAAATTCGTTGCTATTTAGCAGTCTTCAATGAAGTGCTTCGTAACACAAACTATTGTCCTAAAAATGGTTCTTCCGAAATAATACTGCTTTCAAAATAAATGTATTAAATATATTTATAATATAAATTGATTTCATTAAATTACTATTCAAGTCTTGCTTCAAATTTTCGGTCTTTTGACCTTATTCAAGAAACAAAATAGATTTTCTTTAAATTTTGTGGATTGATAGGGTTACATAATATCTTTAATTTGTATGTGTAAAATATCTGGTTTCGGCTTATTTTCCGAGATATGGGTAAATGAAGTGGGTGGGGTAAGATGGACTGAAACACAGTAGGGGCCACTCTTAGTCACTTATCTTTCTTATTTTTAGCCCCAGGTGCGTGAAAATTTGTATGCGTATCTTGTGATATATGCGCTAAACATTTATGGGCTTACATTAGATATTCCATTTATATCTTTTCCATAATATTCATTCTTCTTTCTTTCGCCAAATTTCGCTATTTTTAACGACTAACTGTACCAAACTATCTCCACACGTTTTATTTGAATCACGATTTTTATGAAACTTTACAGGTGTATTATCCAGATATTAATGTAACTTTGTGTGAAATTTGAAAGAAAAGCGTTGGCCCGTTGTTGAGATATTTGACATTGACTTTCAAATAACATCAAATTCGGGAATGTCCGTTAAAACTACGCATTGTTGGGAAAATGGTTAGGGTTGAATGGCATGTGACAGCCCATTCATAAAAAAATGCATTTCACACATGATTGGGGTTTTTATTGTATGATTTTACCGTTAAAATTGATATAATCAATATAATAAACTTGGTCACCCCTCAGAGTTACCCGGTCATTTCATCTAAAGAAATCATTGATAGACAGATGTTTGTTTAAGGCCTGTCTATACATTTAACATTATTTTCTTTTTGTTGATATTATATAACGTTATATAAATATTTAGCTTAAGTTAATTAATTGTAAGCACATTTGGTCGTTTAGTAAAATCATTCACAATGCGTCTTCTTTATAACCACATAAGAAATACAATCTGAAAATGATTAGTTTTCTCCTAGCAAATTGATAATTCTTGTCCATCATGAGATGAGTGAATGAATATAAACTCTTAGACAATTCAAGTTGCATATAAAGCTTTGGTAGTTCTAAGCAATCTTAACATAATGCTTATATTAAATTTCACTCACCTGTAGTAGTAATATTAATCACAGCGCTTTCCGCGTAGACATGTTTCATGTACAATATTTAGTTTGATAAGAAAACTGAAAAGTAAAAAGAATTTCTTTTCTTTCCCATTCTTCCGAATGGGTTGTACGATACAAAAAAAGTAAATATTGCTACGAAACTCATTAGGAACAATAAAAAGAAACCATGTTTCCAATCCTTATGAATAAAATTGGCGCTTTAACTATCACATTTTGGCATTTCCCGAGTTTTGAAGTCATTTTGAAGGTCAAGGTCAAATATCTCAACAACGGGCCAATGCTTTTCTTTCAAATTTCACACAAAGTTACATTAATATCTGGACAATATATCTGTAAAGTTTCATAGAAATCGGGTTTCA
The DNA here is from genome assembly GCA_963680895.1 of Fragum sueziense. Lineage (NCBI taxonomy): Eukaryota > Metazoa > Mollusca > Bivalvia > Cardiida > Cardiidae > Fragum > Fragum sueziense. The sequence goes on from OY804610.1 coordinate 2,771,387, forward strand.
AATAAAACGTGTGGAGATAGTTTGGTAAAGTTGGTCGTTAAAAAATAGCGAAATTCTTCGAAAGAAAGAAGAATGAGTATTACGGAAAAGATATACATGGAATATCAAATATAAGCCCAGAAATGTTTAACGCATATATCACAAAACATGCATACAAATTTTCAAGCATCTTGGTCTAAAAATAAGAAAGATAGGCGACTTAGAATGACCCCTACTGTGTTTCAGTCCATCTTACCCCACCCACTTTATTTACCCATATCTCGAAAAATAAGCCGAAACCAGATTTTTTACAAATACAAATTAAAGATATTATGTAACCCTATCAATCCACGAAATTTAAAGAAAATCTATTTTTTGACCCCTTATTGCAACCCATCCTTCATCCTTTTTCCACATCATGACATCAATCAGACATTTTTGATCACTAAATGCATTATTACGACGTCAATGACTATGTCACGCCACTTCCAGCACGCCAAATGGTCACTTAGTTAACCATTTTACCATGTTGTTCATTTGGATGACCTCGAAAACTACTTTATGAAGCGTAACTACTTCCAGCTGAGAAATCCCTCTTTTTAAACATTTCTTCATGCACCTACTTCCGAGGCAATGATTCGATAGAATTGTCCGAGGAGTTCCGAATGTTAGTTAACAATCAACGTACGCCAAATGACGTCACGCCACCAACAGTCTTAGATGCTTATTCTAACCAGAAAAAACGGATTTGAACTTTGTACACAAACTATATATTGGCAATTGGACACCTTCCCTACCCGATGCCTGCTTAGCTCAGTGGTATAGCGTCCGCCCTATATTCCAAATGACTTTGTTGCGATTCAAACGGTGGTTACATGTTTTGCCTCATATCTAATTTACTTTTTTTCAAACCAAATGATTCTAGAAATTGGAAAAATGCAAGAGAAACACAATTACGCATTCTTTTTTTTAATACAGTCTTTGGGATTTTTTTATTTATTTTGTTTAAAAAAAATCAAATAAATGAGAGAAGAAAACGATTACCGAACGTGGGTTTTGAACGCTTTGTCTCTGGAACACAACCCATGCGAAAAAAGTTCATGAACGTATTTCTAGTTCTAGAACTGTTCAACAACGTTCTAGATCGTTAAAGGGCAGTTATAGAACAGTTCTAGAACTGCCATAAACGGTATTGAACGTTCTAGAACAGTTCTTGGACTAAAATGAACTTTTCGTAGGGGAAGGCAGACACTAATTCGTTGAAATATTCAGATTACTGGTCTGGGAGATATCCAATTGCCAATAGATAGTTTATAAATATGTTCATAATTTATCACCTTTTCATTTTATTTCGGGTTAGCGTGATACTCGAGTAGGTCTCGAAGAATGACCTGGCAGAGCATCTCTAGCTTTTAGGTAGAGGTGTTTTGCCATGTCATTTATCTGGACTTATATTTAAAGTTTTTACCTCTAGTGGTGAAATATAACGAAAGTTAATTATATTTCACGATCAATAACTTCGCAGAGCATCACTATCGATTAGCTAGAGATGCTCTGCCAGGTCAATTATTATGAGCTGTACTGCACAAATGTCATATCTATGCCCTGCAAATATACATGTACAGACCTTGTTCTTTACCTCTGTAGTGAAATCACTGTACAGGAGGCCGCCATTATTAGTATGTGCCTGATGTACTAAATTACATAGTATAGTACGAATGGATACCAGGGGCCAGTTGCATCAAACCATTTAAGACGTATTTTGACTTACCGATATCTCAACAAGTGCCTCAAACAACAATCGCAAAACATTGGTCTTCATAGATGGTGCGATACTTGATTCTTGTCCTTAACATGTACACAGTGGATAATCACGTGATACAATATTTTCAGAAAATCTTCAATTTTGTAAATACTGGACCGATTTGAATTCGGTTTGAAGCAGAGAATGTGGACAGACGTCATGCATTAGATGGACGTGGTTAATGTTTTGAAAAATTAGCTGATAAAAACGTTATTGAAGATAAACCAAGATGTTGGTTTATCTTCCATAACCTTTTTATCAGTTGATTTTTAAAATATCCAATACGTCCAGCTTATTCCTGGCATTTTCCCACCTTCTCTGCTTCAAACCGAATTCAAATTGGTCAAGTATTAAAAAAAGATATTGAAGATTATCGGAAATTCTGAGTCACGTGATTATAGACCGTGATGTAGTAAGACATTGGTAAGTTAAAAATACTTTGACGAAACTGGCCCTAGAGTAAACGGGGCCCTGATTATAATGCTATGGGATAATCGTTCGTCGAGTTATTTTGCACTCTTTAAATTATTTTATGCCCCCGTATCGAAGAAAGCAAAAGAATTTGTTTACATTGTGAAAAGTATTCAAAGTATAACTTAATTAAATACTTTTAACAATCTCAACAACTCTATTAAGAAAATGCCAGTCCAAAAACAGAAATTTTGTCTTCTTCTTTAATATTAGAAAGTATGTACTATATGTACGAATGAAGTTTTTGAATGCATTCCAGTCAAAAGTATAGTCCAAAATGACTACAACATTTGGCTTTCTCATTGGCTTCCATGTTTGATAACTCTCTCCCAATCAGCAAAACTTTAGAGTGATCTTACCTGCAATTTTGCCACGGGCGACAAAATGAGTATACAAGAAAATAAGATTATTTTGTCTCCATCTTTTCAAAAACAATTTTGTCAAGAACGTCAAAACTAGGTCTAACCAGGTCATATGCTGTGTCGAAGTCGAATAGTAGTACAACATTTACCTCGAGATATTCGGAGTTCGAATCATAAGATTTTTTCAGTTTCGAATGATATTCATGAATTTTCCATTTTACTTTCTAACAATGACGTTTAAACTTTGAATATAGTATTAAAAGAAAGGGGCAATTTCTATCCTTTTTATACCATATTTCAAAAGATATTTTTGTTTCTGAATAATATTTGATATTTATTGGTAAGGACAGGAGTAGATTTTCACTTCGACATTTTCACTTCGACATTTAAACCAATTAATATACAAATTGATTTCAATCAAAACATACAATATTCATCAACCGATTAGTGTGATATTAAGATTAACATGATATCAAACATTAATCTGATTGTACAAAATGTCACGCTTTTCGGATTCTCGATGATGTCTCCTAAGCCATATGGGTGCAGCAAATAGTCAGGAAGGGAACGAAGTTGTGACGTCAGTGTGTTTGAAGGACGTACTTGTATTTTTTTGGGGGGGTAAGATTTTTATTATTAGAAGATTTTTATTATTCAAAATATAAAGTTCTCGTCCCCTCTTGATTTTTACTATAGACGAGGTTATTCGGATTTTTAAATTTCTATGTGACAAAAACAATTCCATAAAAATGTACCAATTCAACGCCTTACCGTGTATTTTTTAGACTTGTCTAAATTGAAAGATATACAGACGATATTGTAACGACCCTGGAATACGGGGGTAGGGTAGCATAGACTCACTATTTAGACTTGCCGTCCAGGGTCGCGCCGAGCGGACTTCATAACAACTTTGGTAGAGTGACTTAACAACACCGAATAGGGTTCAATGAATAAATTTAATAAATCTAAAGACGAATAGACGAAGACACGTGCACACTCACATCTCGCTCACTAGCCTCGGAAGTATGATCAACGCGACAATCTAAATAAATAGCTTAAACTAAAGTTAAAATACGCGATTCCCTTCACCTACAGAGCGTAACTCTGATGTACCAAAACGCCGAGAACTGCAGCAATACTATGAAGGGTTGCCTGCCAGAACCCAGTACCCAAAAATGAGCTATGTCCGTCTAGCTCTCACAGCCTGGCGTTTATCATTTCTCTGTATTGCTCAGTCTATCTCCTCGCGCGCCCACCACTTACAACTCAAAGTTCCTCGGGTCCCTCCCCCCAAACAAGGAATAACAACTAAAAGTGCAAAGTCATTACGCTTGGCTACTTTAAATGCAGATGCGACTAACTCAATAGCGATATACGACTACTTACTTCATTTTCAACAATAATAAATTGATGAAAGATAATTTGAGAACTGGTTAAATCTATTTGATAAGTGAAAGAGAGCTTAGACTAAGTTTGTTCTTTGGCAACCTTGATGGTGACCGGAACCGAATGTCAATTTCCAGCCGGAATCGCTGGCCTTTTATAACCTTCGGTCGGACGGTTGTCAAGGACCGTCCAGGAAATCAGACGCTTCATTGGTCAATTCGTCATGGTTGTTAACCGAGCGAATCTGTCCAGACAATCCTCCAATCAAACAGAACCGTCCAGGCGTACGGCTTGCTGATTGGTCAATAAATTCGTATTGACTATAAGGATAAAATCCGAACACTGCTGGACCGAATGAATGTCAAGAAAGTTCTCGATTTGAAGTTGTCAAACGATCGAAGATTCAAAAGTTATTCGGTAAATTAAGCTAGAAATGGATCAAAACTACTCGAGATATAAATCTGATTACATCAGCAATCTATTAATAACATTCACAACAACTCAGTTGTGTGAATTTGGCCGAAACAATGGCGGATGACAGAATTCAAGTGACACGGTAAGTCTGCAATCGCCATTCGCGATAAGATTCTCGCAAGATTTACGAACATTCGCTGCTACCAAAAATACGTAAGACTATAAATTGTACGCGATCATACTTCCGAAAGGGACAATACACAACAGATATATGCAATTATTCAACACATTATATGCAGAATTATGACGACTCTAAATCAACAGTCAACACTCGCTAACTTGCATTTTCCAAAACCTGACCGCAGATGACTCAAAGTCAGGTATGCTTCACATCCCCCCGCCTTTCAAAAAGTTCGTCCCGAACTTCCTGAGAGACCGAGCGATCAGTGAAACTTGTAATCAGGGATCACGGTCCAAACAGCATATAAGCACAATCCATCCTTAATATAAGGCAATGAAGAAAAATCAAATTGTACAACTTCCTTAATATAAGGCAACTCTTAGTGAAATGTTTAAGATATTTACAATGAAATGTGATGAGTTAAGTGAATATTTACAATGAAAGAAATGATGAGTTTTATAATGATTCAAAGAAAAGAGGAAATCTTTCCTTAACCTTAACATAGTGTGATGAGAAAAAAAAATGACCTACTCCTATTATTTTTTACCCTAATAATATCTCAAATCACCTTGAAATATTGACATGTTAAAACCTTGAATATTTCATACACATAATATGGACACAGACAACACTCTCACTTCTTCCATACTAAGACACCACATTACAATTTACATTAAATATATACAATGTATATCAATTTATGAATATCCTATGTCATTTTACTCTTACTGGTTCTGTACTATCATTTCTCATTTCTGGTAAATAATAATTATTTTAAATGAATCCCAACTATTACAGAGGAGTATCTAAATCTTAAATATCCTATGTAATAATTTAAAAGTATTCACTATTTGTAAAATCCAGGCATATACTATGGTTTACTACTACTACTTTATCTGCAATCTTAACAACGTTTTACTTTAATAATGTTTTGGCTTAACTCTGCTACTTTTGACTTCTAAATACATTCTCTTTTAAATTGAAATAAAATAAAATAGCTTAAATTTACAATTTACAATTTACATTTTTTTTCTCACGCTTACAACCTGGAGGTATTGACCCTTTCCTGGTACCAAACCAGTACTGTAGCTAAATTAAGGAAGAAAGTTTGTAAGGAGGGGTAGATATGACTCAATGTCTGCGATGGAGAGCAACTTACCATTTCCTGGGCTGAACCAGTACTTAGCAACAATCCCTGTTACAAAAGGTGGAGATTCCTACTTTAATTATTATTATTGACCTTTTTGACACTAGCTCTTTTGGCAGACTGGTTTTTCGATCCAGAAGGAGGATAGTGAATACTTTGTCCCATCGGGCAAAGTAGCCTCTTCCACCCTCTGGATGCACAGCAAATTTGACGGAATGAACTTTACTTTGGGGTTCGCGACCCCGGCCTGGAGAGCTCTCTCTTTTGCACTATTCAAAACTCCTGCTACTTCTCCACCCTCGTAAACAGAGGGAGCACCCAAAAAGAAAAAATTCGGGTCATTTGCAAACCGGTCGTTAGCTCTCTCCTTGCTAACTCGGACCGGCTTCTTCCCCTTCTTACTACTCCCCTTCCTTTTGAATCGGACCTGCTGATCCATCAGCTTAATAATTTCCTCCATCACCTCTTGCGTTCTTCTCTCATTCCGGTCTTTCTTGCTATCCAAATCCTCCCACTCTGAATCATCCGTCACACTCGCCCCAACCTCATTCTTTCTTCCATCATCTATCACTTCACTCGTCTCCACCCCAATCACCGCCATCTTGCTACTCTCCTCTGTCTCACACTCTCTCTCCGTCCCATCCGTTACATCTACACTCTCCGCTGTCATACCCTGTCTCTCCGTATTCTCCAAACTCTCCTCTGTCGTCTCATCCGTTACATCTACACTCTCCGCTGTCAAACCCTCCGTATTCTCCAAACTCTCCTCTGTCGTCTCGTCCGTTACATCTACACTCTCCGCTGTCAAACCCTCCGTATTCTCTGAACCCTCCTCCGTCTCGCACTCTGTCTCAGTCCCATCAAAAACCTCCAAACTCTCCTCTGTCGTCCCGTCCGTTACATCTACACTCTCGTCCTCCATTCCTATTTCTATGTTGTCGGTAGTCGGAGTCTCCAGCATAAAATTATCCTCGTTCTGGTTGTTAAGTGGGGTAGAAGGTCCGGCCACAAGATCGTGGAAAAAATTCGTTCCCGCCGTTTTCACTGGTATGGGGAAGGAGTGTTTGTTGGCCATGTGTCGTTCCATCTCCTTCCCCCGGCTGCGAGCCACACTGTAAGTACAGAACTCACAGGTGATCCTGGCTCCATGTTTATCCCGGTGGTGCCTTTTTAGCGAGTCCAACTTTTCGAAGCGTTTTTTACAAGTACCACAAGAGTATTGTGTTGGTACAATCCTGAACTTCGGGCATCTGTAGGCACTGGAAATAGATAACATCTTCAGTGAATTTCAGATACTTTCACTGAATCTATGGGTTGCCTAAGGAATGCTATTTGAAAACATCTATTGTTTTGCAGTTTATGCACTGAACCATGCAGACAATTTTCCTAAATATGGTTTCAGTTTATTTACATGAATAACCTTGAAATTTGATTTTTGATTCTTCTGAATCTTGTATGTAACATCAGAAATTATGCTAATTATCTTGTAGGGTCCATCCCAGCGGAACTGTAATTTTGGAGATTTTCCTTTGATACGTGCAAACATTCGCAGCCAGACTGCATCTTTAACTTTGAATTTAGGCACGGTCGTGGATCTGTCATAATGCAATTTTTGTTTAGCACTTGCTTTGAGCATTTTGGCTCTAGCAAATTCATGAGCAGATCTAAGATTTTGTTTAAGACTACCTAAATATCTATTTACAGGTAATTTTGAATTACAGTCTGAGGAAGCACCAAATAAAAGATCCACTGGTAAATCAACCTCCCTGTCTAGCATTAGCAGATTAGGTGTGACACCAGTACTTTCATGCTCAGAGGACCTGTAAGCCATTAACATGAAAGGAAGTAATTCATCCCAGTTTTTCTGTGAAGGGGCTATATATTTGCTCAACATGTCTGCAATTGTCCTATTAAAACGTTCCACAAGCCCATCACTCTGGGGATGAAATGGGGTAGTCCTTGTCTTATCTATTTTGAGATAAGTACAAAGGGACTGAAACAGTTCTGACTCGAATTGTCTCCCTTGATCAGTATGAATTTCTCTGGGTATGCCAAATCTTGTTATAAATTGTTCAACAAAATGTTTTGCTATGGTAGAAGCATCTATGCATCGGAGTGGGATGGCTTCTACCCATTTTGTGAAACAGTCTGTTATAACCAAAATGTACTTATGGCCTAATTGACTCTCTGTAATTGGTCCCAAAATATCCATTTCAATACGTTCCACTGGGATTCCTACATTATATGTCTTCATTTCAGCTTTTATTCGTTTTGGGGGCATTTTCCTGGCTTGGCATTCAAAACATTTACTACAATGCTGAATTACGTCATCCTTATAGCCTACCCAATAAAATCGACTTCGGATTCTGGCAATAGTTTTAGAAATTCCTAAATGACCTGCACAGACATTATCATGCAAAAGTGATAAAATCTCAGTTCTCCAGTTTACTGGTAGAACAAGTTGAAGCCTGCAATTGCCAGATAATTCATGCCATTCTCTATACAAGACATTATCCTTGAGTTTTAACCTTTCCCATTGAGCAAACAGAAATTTACTTTCTTTGCCCAAATGAGAAATATCAGACCATGTTGGACGAGATAGGCCTCGCTCCAACCACTCTATAATGGGTTTTAGTGTTGGATCAGACCTTTGACATTCACTTATCTCGACCAAAGATTTACATTTTACCCAATTGGAGGCTGAAATGGTGTCCTCCAATTCCCCTGTATCCATTGAGACTGAATCAGACCTCAATTGCATTTTCCTAATTAAAGTCAATGTTTCCTCTTTCTTTTCCTTTTGAGCATTTTCAAAATTTTGTTTTTGCAGGCAATGGGAGCAAGTGTCGCATGGCAAACGAGACAGTCCATCAGCATTGCTGTTCATCCGTCCAGGCCTGAACTGAACAGAAAGATCATACACAGACAGAATTTCCAACCACCGAGCAAGCTGACCTTCTGGGTTTTTAAACCGAAAGAGCCATGATAAAGCACCATGATCAGTTCTAACAAGTACTTTTGAACCATAGAGGTAGTGATGAAAATGTTTCACACTATCTATTATGGCCAAAAGTTCCCTTCTTGTTATGCAGTAATTAGTTTCTGGTTTTGACAGAGTTTTACTGTAATATGCTATTACTCTTTCATGACCATCCTGAATCTGGGACAAGACCCCGCCTATTGCACAAGAAGAAGCATCTGTGTCAAGAATATAGGGCTGACCAAGGATTGGATAGGCTAAAATGGGAGCAGAAGTTAAGAGCTGCTTTAACCTATCAAAAGATTCTTGACATTTTTCATCCCAACCTTTTAGAACTTTACTACTTTTGTCACAAAGTTTGTAAAGGGGTCTTGCTATGTTGGCAAATGATTGCACATAGCGCCTATAATAAGAGCAAAAACCTAGAAAGCTTTTCAATTGCTTTACAGTTGTAGGTTCCCTCCAATTTTTGACTGCTGCAATTTTCTCTGGGTCAGTAGAAACACCTTCTTTTGAAACAACATGGCCCAGAAAAGTAACCTTACTTTGAAAGAAATGGCATTTCTTGGGTGAAACTTTTAAGCCCGCCTCTGACAGGCGACTTAAGACTTTCCCCAACCTTTCTAAATGCTCATCAAAAGTTTTTGAAAATATAATGACATCATCTAAATACAACAAGCAGACAGTCCACTGAAGACCAGCTAAAACATGTTCCATTAAACGTTGAAAAGTGGGCGGCCCGTTACAGACCCCAAACGGTAAAACCCGGAATTGGTGAAGACCAGAAAAGGAGTAAAAGGCTGTTTTGGCAGCATCATCTGGGTCCATAGCCACTTGCCAGTACCCTTTTTGTAAATCAATGACTGAGAACCATTCAGTACCCTGCAAAGCATCAAAGCAGTCATTGATGTTTGGCAATGGGTATGAATCTTTTATGGTTACCTCATTTACTGCACGGAAATCTATGCAAAAGCGAGTTGATCCATCACGCTTGGATACCAACACAATAGGGCTGGCCCAAGGGCTAGTGGATGGTTCAATGATTTTATTTTCCAACATTGCTTTTATTTCATTATCAGCAATTTCACGTTTATTGAGTGGTAGGCGCCTCATAGGTTGCTTAATTGGCTTGCTGTCACCTGTATCAATTTTATGCTGCACAATATTGGTTTGACCAAGGTCAAATTTGGATTTTGCAAAGACATTTTGATGTTTCATTAAAAGTTGATGAAACAATGCCTTTTGATCCTCATTCAAATTTGAAATATTTGCATCCCAGACTACATGCAAATGTTCAGGCAAAGAGTCTAAGTAATTTGTTGAGCCAATGTTAAGATTTCTAATTGAGCTCAATCCAGGCTGCAGAAATTTATTAGAAGTAATATCAATTGGAGAAACACTTTCCACCTGTTCAGCTGTTGCAGCTGTAGTTTTGGGGTGAAAAGTTTGAGTTTCACCAGATAAGTTTATCAACCTAAGTGGCACCTTACCATGTAAAGGGTTAATAATTCATTTTGCTACCAAAACGCCTTTCTTTGATAATGGAGAATCAGGGTTATTCTCCACTAGAGCAGACTGAATAGGTTGAGTTTGACTTTGCATACCCACAACATAGGCATTTACCAGTCTTTCTGTACCAGGATGTATGACAACCGTTGATTCCAAGCAAATTCTGAACACAGAATGAAGTTCACTTTCCAATTTACAGTGAACAGGCTTACCATTGATTTGCACTGAATCTGTCCCTAAATTCAAATTGAAATTATTCATTTTCATGAAATCTCTGCCTAAAATGACAGGAACCTCAATATTAGCAATGACAACATTGTGGAGAAAGACCTGTTTCGTTCCACAAATTTTGATAGGTAGGACTACTTGACCAGCTGCACTGGACTGCTCTCCGTTTGCCATTCTCAACTTATGAATGCAGTTATTTACAAAAGGTTTCTCTGAAGAGGGTATTTTATCAAAAATATTGCTATTCATGACAGTAATTGTACTGCCCGAATCTAAAAGTGCATGAGTTTCTACCCCATGGACACTGATTTCAACAAACATTCCATCTCCCTTGGAATCTTTATTGAAATTGCTTGAAATATCAGTATTTTTAGGTCTCTGGGTCTCAAAGTTAGTAGCTGAAACTTGACCCGCAGTGTCAGCTATATTTAGTTTCCCTGCTTTGACTTATCATTGTTCGTCTGATCATCATAATTTTTCGATTTTGATGGACAGTTACGAGCAATATGGCCTTGAACACCGCAATTAAAACAAGTACGGTGTTCTTGAAATCTCCCAGAATTTTGACCGGTGTGACTCCTATTTGAGGGCGCGTTCGTTTGACCATTGTTATTACGGTTCCCGTAATTATTGAATTGCGCGCGCGGTGAAGCATTTTGATTGCTTAAATTTATGTCGCGCAGTTTGCCCAAAATCTGATCAAGTTTCTGGTCATGGTCTTGAAATTTGCTCTGAATGTGCGCAATATCATTGCCACTTTCATTCTCGGGTTGTATTAACCGAGCAAATTTATTGCTTTGTCGCGAATTTAATGTTTTCTCACTTTTTAAGCCCGCGCGAAGAGCCTCGTCTACCGATTTGGGCTCCCTTACTTCTATAAACGCGCGTAAAGATGCGTCGTTGATTGAGTCTAAGAAATGGTTAACAGCCAATTCCTCCCGCACATCATCGGGGATGCGGGGATATGCCTTTCGAGAAAGCCTTTTAATTTCGTCTCCTAACTCTACCATGCTTTCCGATGGCTTTCTAAGTCTTTGTCGTAGTTTTTCACGGGCCATTGCAGTCTGTTCGCCGGGCTGAAATCGTGCCCTTAATTTGCTTACTATATGTCCATAGTCATTACGGTCAATGACTGACATGTCATATAACACGGATATTGCGGGGCCTCTTAAACGAGTACATAATTGTCTTGCCATAGTTTGCCGGCCCCAGCAATTTTCTTCCGCCGCGATCTCGAATTGTACTAAATAATCATCGATGTCTTCCGATCCATCGAAAGGCGCGACCTTGCAGAATGCAACAGGTCGTTGTTGTCTAAAATTTTGAGAATCGTTCGGGAAATGATCATTCCCGTTCCCAAATTGTCTATGTCGGTAATTGTGAACATTCTCTGGGAAATAATACCCAGGAGAATTCGAACGCGAACGCGAGTTCACAAAAGGATTTGCGTTATAAATCCTAGTCTCATCCGGATCGTCTCTCGATCGTAAATTTGGTTCATTACACCTATTTTGATTTCGATCATGGGGTAGACAATAAGAATGGTCAAAGCGAACTGGGCTTGACCGTTGTCTAGCCTGCCGGGATTTAAGAGAAGAATTTTCTGCTCTTAATGCGGCAATTTCCAGCCGTAGCTGTTGCTCAAGGGACGAGGATCCAGTGTCATGATCCATGCTCCGATCTGAATCTTCACGTTCAGACGGATTTCCTCCACGGTGTAAACTCGTGGAAGAAGGGCTGACAGTCACAAAACTGTCTTCGGGGAAGGTCGGGACTTCGGTTCCGGTCGTATCATTGCATGCAAAGTTACGACCTTCCCCGTCGAAATGTTGTAATACATTATCTTCATGGTTCAAACTGTTTGAAGCCATTTTTCTTTTACCATAAATAATTGACAAACACAATCAATCAAATATCTTCTTTTCTTATACACAAATTAAACAATGTCGTCTGCACTTAAAGAGCCGTAAATTGTAAAATGAAAACTAATTGAAATACACGATCTACTTCCGATCGACCAAGCCTAATATAAAAATCGATTTGTTCTCTTTCTCTTTAGCCTATCTGTCTATCCAATAAAGCCTACTCGTTTACATAAGGTGCAATACGTATTCCAATGAATGCGCGCTATTTCAATGGAATAATTGCAGCTTAACAAATAAATATTACTAAAAAATTTAATTTACTGGCAGTAATCCCACACCGCTGCCACCATTTTTCTGTAACGACCCTGGAATACGGGGGTAGGGTAGCATAGACTCACTATTTAGACTTGCCGTCCAGGGTCGCGCCGAGCGGACTTCATAACAACTTTGGTAGAGTGACTTAACAACACCGAATAGGGTTCAATGAATAAATTTAATAAATCTAAAGACGAATAGACGAAGACACGTGCACACTCACATCTCGCTCACTAGCCTCGGAAGTATGATCAACGCGACAATCTAAATAAATAGCTTAAACTAAAGTTAAAATACGCGATTCCCTTCACCTACAGAGCGTAACTCTGATGTACCAAAACGCCGAGAACTGCAGCAATACTATGAAGGGTTGCCTGCCAGAACCCAGTACCCAAAAATGAGCTATGTCCGTCTAGCTCTCACAGCCTGGCGTTTATCATTTCTCTGTATTGCTCAGTCTATCTCCTCGCGCGCCCACCACTTACAACTCAAAGTTCCTCGGGTCCCTCCCCCCAAACAAGGAATAACAACTAAAAGTGCAAAGTCATTACGCTTGGCTACTTTAAATGCAGATGCGACTAACTCAATAGCGATATACGACTACTTACTTCATTTTCAACAATAATAAATTGATGAAAGATAATTTGAGAACTGGTTAAATCTATTTGATAAGTGAAAGAGAGCTTAGACTAAGTTTGTTCTTTGGCAACCTTGATGGTGACCGGAACCGAATGTCAATTTCCAGCCGGAATCGCTGGCCTTTTATAACCTTCGGTCGGACGGTTGTCAAGGACCGTCCAGGAAATCAGACGCTTCATTGGTCAATTCGTCATGGTTGTTAACCGAGCGAATCTGTCCAGACAATCCTCCAATCAAACAGAACCGTCCAGGCGTACGGCTTGCTGATTGGTCAATAAATTCGTATTGACTATAAGGATAAAATCCGAACACTGCTGGACCGAATGAATGTCAAGAAAGTTCTCGATTTGAAGTTGTCAAACGATCGAAGATTCAAAAGTTATTCGGTAAATTAAGCTAGAAATGGATCAAAACTACTCGAGATATAAATCTGATTACATCAGCAATCTATTAATAACATTCACAACAACTCAGTTGTGTGAATTTGGCCGAAACAATGGCGGATGACAGAATTCAAGTGACACGGTAAGTCTGCAATCGCCATTCGCGATAAGATTCTCGCAAGATTTACGAACATTCGCTGCTACCAAAAATACGTAAGACTATAAATTGTACGCGATCATACTTCCGAAAGGGACAATACACAACAGATATATGCAATTATTCAACACATTATATGCAGAATTATGACGACTCTAAATCAACAGTCAACACTCGCTAACTTGCATTTTCCAAAACCTGACCGCAGATGACTCAAAGTCAGGTATGCTTCAATATTTTTTGCTGAATGAAACTTTTTGATCTTTTTTTGGTATAAAACATTGCTACAAATGAAGAAATACTTCTCACTAGCAATTACTTCATTCTTCACACTGCTTTATACAGCCATTTAGTGGGACCTTATACTGCTTCAATATCTTGTAATTTTTAAGGCAAGTTAAACTGTATGTATTATGTTCTAAATCGTATTGTCATGACAAAAATTGTCCCACTATCAAAACGCAATTTTGTGCATTCCAGGCTTTAGAAATTCGACGTATAAATGTGCGGGTGCCTATGCTGACACTGTCAGGGTAAGGTCGTCACGTAACGAACGAGGAAAGAAAGGAGCCGGGATCTGGAAAAATGTATATATAGCAATTTTTAAAATTTGAGTTTCAAGATCAGCCTGTTGTCAAATGCAGTTCAATATACATCCATGCTGCTCTCTTAAAGTTGCTACAAGTCACGAAGAAGATATTAGAGATCAACATGGGTCCTGATCAGACTGTGTATATGCACAGGCCTTCCCGTAGATGTAATTTTTATTTTTGTAATGTTTAAACTATCCCACTAAAATGCAATTTTGTGCATTTCCAGGCTTTAGAAATGCCACGTAAAAACGTACCTGTGCATAATATGCTGACACTGTCATGGTAATGTCGTCACGTAACGAACGAGGAAAGAAAGGAGCCAGGATCTCGGAAAATGTCCCGTATTGCATTTTTAATATTTGAGTTTCAAGATCAGCCTGTTGTCAAATGCAGTTCAATATACATCCATGCTGCTCTCTTAAAATTGCTACAAGTCACGAAGAAGATATAAGAGATCAACATGGGTCCTGATCAGACTGTGTATATGCACAGGCTGATCAGGATCTATGTTGGGCTCAAAAGCCTCTTCCAGATTCTGGATCGAATATTAAATTTGAACTAAAAAAACTTCTGCGTTCTAAAGGTACCAAACGTATCATCGTAGTTTAAAGTTGAAATAGTATACGTTTCTATCTAAAGACAACTCTTTTGACAAAAAACGATGTATCTGATTTGGCCAGTGCGTGTAATTCTACTTAGCACTACTTTAAAAAAGTTACTGGCTATAAAATGCGAAGTAATTCCATCTTAATCTAAATAAAGTATCAATACATGGTGGGACCTGACATGCACAGGAAATATAATAACATATCTTTTGTTTACTTTTTATATTCAGAGATCCGGTGTACAAGATGTCCCTCCATCCAGCAAGCCATTTTTTCATATTGATATTCCTGGCGATTATTATACCATTTGGAGTGGTCGGCAACATACTTTCCTTCTTGACATGGTCGGTGGGCAAGAGATGTAGACATCTTCCAGTCAGCTGCTACTTCAAACCACTAGCGATTATCGACACGTTTGTACTACTACTTCCTGCATTGGAGTACTTATTGGGTATCTCATTTGGAATTTATTTAATGCATACTAACAATGTGCTCTGTAAATTTTTGTCTTTTATGCGACGATCTAACTTTCGCCTTTCTATTTGGATTACTGTTGCTCTATCGATTGACAAAACATGTCGTCTGTATATGCCTTTAAGGTTTAAAAATCGGCCAGCAAATAAGCGCATTTATGTGATAATAGCTATACTGGCTGCGTTGTCCTACAGCATTGACATTCCTTTCTTGTTTGATAGAAAAATTCAACAAAGAGATTTGGGTTTTACATCTGTGGAATCCTGCTCTATTTCCAAGGACTCATTTAGCAAAAATGTCTGGAAATATTATAGTTGGATGCAAATTATATTTTTACATACCGGTCCATTTATTGTTGTGACCGTATGCAACATAATGATTCTAGTAAAAATGTTCAAAAGATCAAATAACTCCATTGGAAACCTAAATACAGAGAGCCAGTCACGTCGACAAGTACAACTAAAATATATGACTTATCAAGTACTTGCTATTTGCATCATACTTTGTCTAACTAACATCCCGTACAGCGTTTTTAAAATTGTATTTGAAGACTTCAGTATCCAAATCAGTCGTGCTATTTTTGAACTGTATTTTGTATCTACTGCTGTGCTTTACCTCAACAATGCAATTAACTTTATTCTGTACTGTGCCATCGGCAGTGACTTTAGGCAAGACTTTAAAGAATTACTAGCGTGCTGTTTTTGTTGTTGTCGTAATTAAGTACATGTGACGCTCGTTGTTGATAAGAAAACCTCAGTTGAACCTGAATTAATTATTATTCACTTCTTTAATGTGTTAATATGTATTCGAGACTGTCCGTTATATATTAAAACGAAGAGTGATCAATACGAAGTCATAAAGAATACTAGTACGGTAATTATCGACTCTGAGCGACAGTGTGCGATTACTGGCGAGGATTGACCTGCTTTTTGCGGTAAAAAGTTTTGTGTTATATCATCACTAGGACTTACTTCATTTCGTACTTAATTGGCAGTGACTTTAGAAAAGACTTTAAAGAATTATTGTTGTTAAATGTTGCTGGCGTCGTGATTAAGTATAGTAGACACTCGTTATTGATTACATGCAGTAAATTTCACTTGAACCTGACCAACGTAAGAACAAAACTCAATAACTTTCAAAATATATCTTCGAGAATACTCATAGTATTTCAATGCCAGAAGCGATACATAATAACGGAAACTATCGAGTCTGCTTGACTGTGTAAGATAGTGGGCTGGGATAGATTATTCTACGCTATAATGGCCATGATTTTGTTTTGCTTACTTTCGTTTACCGTTATGTTTTGATGAACCGTCAATCTATCTCGAAACTACGGCTTGATTCAAGCCGTGCTTACGACATTTTATAACAACACATACGAAACACAATCGTTTGTCCGAAATGACGTCACGGTTAACTGGACAAAATCGTTCCCCTTTATTCATTTCATGTTGGTCAGGTTCAGATAGAATCTGCTATATTATTTAAATAGAATTACTGCTTACCTCGAAGTTGAGATTCATTTTTGAAACCATTAATGGAACTGAACATTTTGACATTATATGTATTTATTGAATTATAGTACGAAAAAGGAAACTACGTGTTTATCTCAGTTTTTGTGTCAAAACATCGCTTTCAACAAAAAAAATCGTATTTGCATATTAAAATAAACTACAGTTACGACGTTTTAGTTAAAAAAATGGTAAATAAGATATGTCGAACCCCAGATGTTAGACATAATAATCTAAAATTGACGTGACGTTAATCACGGTGGATAATCATGTGACTCAGAATTTCGAAATATGTTCAATAATTGTGTTCATAATTGACCAATTTGAATTCATTTTGATGCAGAGAAGGTAGACAAACATCACACATAACATTGGTGGAGAATCAAAACCTCGTAACTACAGCTTGAAAAAGCTGGAGTTACGAGGTTTTGACTCCCCGCCGACGATAAGATGGACGTAATGGAATTTTACAGAAAATCACCTGATAAAAAAGTTATTGAAGATCAACCAGAATTTTGGTTGATCTTCAATATTTTTGTCAGCTGATTCTGACTTATTCCTTGCACTTTCTAACATTCTCTGCTTCAAACTGAAATCAAATTGGTCAAGCATTAACAAAAATATTGAAGATTTTCTGAAATTCGGTGTCACGTGATTATCCACCGTGTTAAAATATGCGTTAAACTCAATTCAACCAATCAGTTATAATAATGTTCATCCACATGGAAGAGTCTTTGCGCAAAGTAAGCAAAATAAGCCAATTGCGCTAACCATGAGATCTATTTATCACTGGCACCTTTCAAGGGGAAACCACAAATATGCCTTATTTGGGCTATTCCATTTTTGAATTGTTCCCCCTGCTTTAGTAGATATAATCAAGAAATCGTAGGGTTTATTGCGGTTCTCTTCTTTGAAGATATCAATTCTTTGAAACGGTTAAGGTGATGCAATGTGTTAATTTACCACACTTGTCTCGATTCTTGCTAGGCAGATGAAGTTATTATCTAAAGTGACATTTCACAATTATTTTTACATAAATTTTACTTTTATTCTATCTGAAAGAGCACATTTTCTTATGGAAATTCTGAAATTTTCAAGTCAAAATATTGAACCGTTTACGAGAAATATATATTTTTGTGTTAAAATTAGACAAATTGTTGTGGACAACAGTTCAGATTCATATAGAATTTGTCATTTCTGTCTCAACTTTAAAGGCGCATTTTTCGCCTAAAAATAACAACTGATAGCATTTCTATGCATTAGAATAAACAATCTTTGCATCAAGACAAACTTTTAAGAAATGAAATAAATGTGAAATGTCCCTTTAAGGCACTCATAAAAAACACCAGTTTAAAAAAGAATATCAAAAGTGGAAAATAACTCGATGAACGATTTTACCATAGCCTTATGATCAGGGCCCCGTATACTGTAAATTCCATTCGCACTATACAATGTAATGTAGTACGTCAGGCGCATACTAACAATGACACAATAAAAAGAATCGGTAATTGTGTTTTATTGCCTCTTTGTAATTTCTAGAATCATTTGGTTTGAATAAAGGAAAATACGAGACAAAACATGTAACCACCGTTTGAACACGGTCCTTCTGAGTAAGTCAGATATCCGGTCGGGAAGGAATCCAATTGCCAATATATGTGACCCGTCACGCTAAAAGGGACCTTATCCGAACTCCAAAAAACCAAGTTTTAACAAACTTTCAAGACTCAGCAGAGGTAAACCAGATCCCGTATGCGAAAAGTGAACATATTGTAAGGTAGGGACAACATTCCAGATTTAGAAAATTACATAAAAGTGAAAAGTGTCGGCCCTAGTCTGGCTGCGCGGACAGCGCAGACAGGCTAGGGTCGATATTTTTCACACATCCGATAAGGTCCCTTTTAGCTTGACGGGTCACATATATTTTGTGATCAAAGTTCAACACCGTTTTTCTCTGGTTAGACATAGACATAGACATAGACATAGATTTTATTGACACAAACTTATACAAAGTTTCTGGTCATTTAACAATAATACATTGAACAAAGAAAAACGTGTGAAAGGTTAGCAATATTATCTGACAGTTTTCCGAGCAAAAGACCTGGTTTTGAATTCCCTGGTTATATTTACTTTATTGGGAAAACATGAAGGCAAAAGAATAAAATGTTGGTAGCCAGCATTTAATGCTTTCCCCTAAATATTTTCCATTGCAATATAAAAACTTGTTTTGTCATCTCTGCATGCTTCAAATGAGATCGACCTGAAATTTTGACATAAGGAAAACAAATTAACAAAGTTGATTTGTAGTCAAAAAGTAAACAAAACAGTAATGCCGTTTACTTGTTGGAGGAAGAACATGGTAAATGTAAGGAAATTTAAGAATTGTTTAACAGCAAAGAATTGCGTAAGATGAATGACTCGTGGATAAATTTGCTGGTTTTTCTAATAGTACATTTATCATTTGAACCCATAAGTGATACGAATTTGAAAACATTGGGTCTAACACGGAAAGACTTTGGAATACATTTCTTTCTAATGTCATCGTAAACAGGACAAACTAGCATAAAGTGATATTCGTCCTCTACATCCATAGAATTGCACATAAGACAGTGTCTAAGCGAACGGTCAGATGTTTCAGCATTGTATCGGCCAGATTCAATTCTTAATTTGTGGGAACTAAGTCTCAATTTCGTAAATGCATTTCTAAACTTCTTTGGTAAGTAATCCAAATACTTTTCAAACTCAAAATTTGCCTTATATTCCTTGTATAATGTTAACGATCTGCATATTTGAATACTATTAATCCAATTTTGTTTGAAAACATCTAAAAGTCTAGCTTTAAATTCTACATGGAAAGACTTTAAATTTACGTTAGAAGGATTAATCCATACATATGAAAAACCATAGGAGTCTAAAAGAGATTTAACCTGACTGCACCAGTTAGTTTTGTTGTTTAAGGTGTCCGAGCGTAATGAAAGATATACCGTTTTTAATAGTATGTTTTCACTCCTTTGAATTTTACACCAATATTTAATTATTCTTACATAGCGATGAATATAAAGTGGATAGCGTCCCAACTCCCCATAGACTGCCATGCTCGACGTTGACTTTTTCACATTAAGTAGTTGTTTACAAAACCTGAGGTGCAAACATTCAACACTTTTATTTTTACCAAACCCATTTAATTCACAACCAAAGTTTAGAATAGATCCTACGAATGCATCAAAAAGTTGCATCATAGTTGATGGTTTTAAATTGAGTTTTCTTGTATTATTTAGAAGAACGTTCATAGCTTTAAGACCTTTTCCGTTTAGTGTCTCGGCATTTAAATTGTAAGAACCGGTGTAATAAAAGACTGTTCCTAAATAATTAAAATTGTCTACTACTCCAAGTTCATTACCATTATACGTCCATTTTTCGTCATTAGTAATATAACCGCGTTTTCTAAAGACCATGACCTTGGTTTTATCTGTGTTGACTTCTAAACCCCATCTGCTACAATAGTTGGATAGTAAATTCAAACTGTTCTGAAGATCATTAATACTGTTACCAAGAATTACCATGTCGTCTGCGAATAGTAGTAAAATAAAAGTGATATCCTCTAAAGTCAATCCAGAAGAAGGCTTATCCATTAGGAACATTTCAAGGTCTTCAATAAAAAATGAGAAAAGTAGAGGAGAGATTACCTCCCCTTGTTTCAAACCGACTGCACATTCGAAGAACTCTGAGTAAGAATTACAACCTTTAATACAAACTTTTACATTGTCATAAATGCTACGTAACACCCTTAGTAATTTGCCATTTATTCCAAGACAATGTAGTTTATACCATAAGCCATTGAGATAGACGCTATCAAATGCTTTTTTAAGATCAATAAATGCACAATATAATCTTTTCTTATCGTTTAAATATTTTTGAATAATTCCATTTAAGACAAAACTAGCATCGATTGTTGATAATCCTTTACGGAAACCAAATTGAGCGTCACTAAGAATGTTATTAGAATCAGCCCATGAGCTTAACCTTTTATTTAATATACTGGTAAATATTTTTGAAAAAGTACTAACCAAAGTGATACCTCTATAATTATTAACATTTTTCTTATCTCCTTTTTTAGGAATGGGAATAATAAAACCCTCAGACCAACTTTTAGGAAAGTATCCGCATTCTAATATAGAATTGAATATATCTACTAAATGAGATGATAAAATGTCAACTGTAGAAATGAAATACTCATTTAATAAATTGTCACCTGCATAGGCTTTGTTACATTTGAGAGAACGAATTGCAGTTTCCACTTCGTTGATAGAAATAAGCGTGTCTAATTCTTCAAAATTACACTTATTGGAATTAAAATCATGACTCTTACAAAAATCTTCACTCTTTTGTTCCGATGCTTGGGAGAGTTCATTTTGCAATTGTGAAAAGTGTGTAAAAAATTCTTGCAAAGAAATATCAGAATTAGTTGATTTCTCTTTACTAAAAAGTTTCCAAAAATCTCTGGGTTTAGAATGCCTTAAATTTTCAAGATTTTTAACTTTTTTTGCTTCAGACTGACGTTTCTTTTTTCTTATAAGTTTCTTGTAGTACGATTTTGAATTCAACATTAAAATCCTATTTTCCCGAGATTTTGAATGATTAAAGTTATTACGGGCGTTTATATAAGATTGTTTGGCCTTTTTACAGTCATCGTCGAACCAAGCCGCCTTATTTACCAAACGTTCATCATAAGCAGACGACGTAATCGAAGGTTTATGCTTAAACTCCTTCTGAAATAAAGGATTTGCCACACCATTCAAAATTTTACAAAACTTATCAATACAAACATCAATACTTGAGTTTTCATTTTTATCAATGCTGGTTACGGCTAAATTAATATCATTTAATCTACCAATAATACCACGCCTAAAGTTGTCCCGCAAAGAGTTATCCCATTTGATTTTACTGTATGTATATTCAGCATATTCCGCGCTCGGTCGGCCCGTGCAATTCAACATAAACGATAAAGGGGCGTGGTCAGACCATTCACAAAAATTATGCACCGTGAAGTTACTGACAAGGTCAAAGTCGTTTTGGTTTAAAATTAGATAATCGATAACACTGCTGCCAGCAGACGATGCATATGTAAATGTTCCAACTGGTTGATCACAACCTATTCGACCATTTGCTATACGCATCTCTGTCGCTTTACAAAAATCCAAGAGCCTGAGCCCATAGGAATTACAAGAAGAATCCAACGAGGATCGAGTTAATGTACAGTCGGGGACATAATCGTCATAATCAATACATTCTACATTTGAATCATAACGAATAAAATCTGATTTTGACCCATTACCAACACGAGCGTTTAAGTCACCAATTAGTATGACACTGCCGAGAGATTGATAATTATCAACATCATTTGCTAAAATAGAGAAAAAATCAACATCCTGAACTTGATAAGCTGGTGAATTTTCTGGCCAGATATAGACACCGGCGATATAAACATCACGATTTAGCTGGAAAAATGATTTATCTAACTTTATCCAAATTATGCTGTCAAAGTGGTTTTGTACAATAGAAACACCGTTACTAATGGACTCTTTGACATATAGAGCAGTACCGCCGCTACATCGCTTAGCCCTTCTATTTTGAAATTTTCGATAGAAATTGAAATGCTTATAATTTTGAATGTCAATAGTAGAAGATGAGTTAGTCCATGTTTCAAAAAGAAAAATAATGTCGTGACTAATAATATTTTGGATAAAGTCCGAATCCTCTAGTTTATTTTGGGTGAGTCCGTGCACATTCCACGAGAAAAGACTGAGTCCCGCCTCCTGCCCGTCCTACTTATTAACCTGAGGAACTGGTCGACCGTCAATAAACAATGTGTCGTAGCTGAGCCACGCCTTCTTTTTGTCGCTTATGGCCTTTTTCATCTGAGGAACGAGAGCGCGCCTACGATCAGCGATTTCTTTGGGAAATTGCTCATGTATGTATAGAATGTATTAGAATGAGTATCTAAGACTGTTGGTGACGTGACATTATTTGGCGTACGTTGATTGTTAACTAACATCTGGAACTCCTCGGACAATTCTATCGAACCATTGCCTCGGAAGTATAATTATATATGAAGGAAAGTTTTAAAGAAAATGCGATTCTCAGCCGAAAGTAGTTACGTTTAATTGTGTAGTTTTCGATGTCATCCAAATGAACAACCACGGTAACTTTGGGGACCTGCAGGTTGTAATCATTCTAAAAAGAGAGGACACTGGAACTGCAAACAATGCATGTGCATAGTATCGCTGTCGCTTCATTGTTGACATTAGTCTCAGACGAAAGTTTTACGTTGTTGTTCTTTTCTATGCATAGTCTGAAATAGTTCAACGACTTACACCCAAGGTATGATTCCAAAGAATGTCCGAGGTGTTCCAACTGGTTTACTAAGTGACCATTAGGCATGCCGGAAGTGACGTCACGTAGTCATTGACGTCGTAATATACATTGAGAGTAATCCAGAATGGCTGACTGATGTCATGATGTAGTTAAAAAGAATTAATTTGTTTCTTGAAAAAGGTCAAACACTGAAAATTTGAAGCAATAATGGAATAGCAATTTAATGAAATCAACTTATATTAAATTATTTCACATAACATTTTTAAAGGTAACATTATTTCGGATTTTTTTGTTTACGGCACTATTTTAGACAAGTTTGTGTAACGAGGCACTTCCTTGAAGACTGCTCAAACTCGGTGACATTTGAATCGTTATCTTTGTACTGAACCAGATATTAACCATTTTCTAAATGGTGAAATTTTTTACTATGTCAATTAAAGGGACGTAACATTCCAATTTGATTTTTTTTTAAATATGTCTTGATGCTAAGAAAGTTATTTCGATGCGTATGAATGTTATCAGTTTTTTTAAGTTGTTGCTTATAGGCGAAAAATACGCCTTTAAAGTTGAACCAACCATGATAATACACATATAAATCTGAACTGCTGTCTACACCATTTTGATTTATTCTAACACAAAAATATATATTTCTCGTAAACGGCGCAATTCTGTGGCTTGAAAGTGTCAGTATTTTCCTTAAAAAACACGCTCTTTCAGATAAAAATAAAATAAAATTCATGAAATCTTTGAATCACATTCCGACATTAATTTTACAGTGTTGTTTACGTCCAACATGATAACAAGATTTAGAAAAACGTCATGAGAAAAGAAGAAAATCGCTTATGAAAAGCAATTTCTTTATTTTCTGCAATATTTCTGAGCCAGAAAGAAACCAATATCTAATCTTAGTGATGTGCCTGCTATTTTAAAGAGAATACTTGTAAACGATCAATTGAATATTGAACTATTTGAACTCTGATTTCACCAAGCTGAGAAGCATCAAGAGAAAGACAGAAAATATTTGCAAACAGCTTAATCTAACAGCAGTTTCTTCTTTTCTCTCAATGTCTTCTAACACTTTCAGGTAAATAAGGTTTTCTATTGTAAAGGGTTGAAGTCTCATATAAAAAGTCTACTGAATGAACTAACTTTAAAATAACCTGCAGATAAAGACACATTCAAGGAATTTCTTATTTTTGAATTTGATAAGTAATTCACACTGGTTGTGATCTCGGCCAAAGCGTGGGACGTTTTTTCGTGATCATAGTATTCCGTCGGTGTTGTTATAAAATATCGTAACTACGGCTTCGATAAAGCAGTAGTTACAAGATTTTATAACAACACAGACGGTTTTTCAATACATATCGTTAAACCCGGTGTATTTTTAGAACAAATTTATTGTTATTAGAAAAAACTATCCAATCATATCTTTGAACTCACATTTAAACGCAAAACATCTGTACCTTGTTGTAGCGTAAAATGTCCCTCGCTTTGGCCGAGTTCACCACCAGTGATTCATAGAAGCGAAAATTAGGTGATAATCTGGTTTAAAATTACTTTACTACCAACGACAACTGTCAGATCGCCGATTTTAAAAACGAATAAAACGTTCAAACAAAACAAAAAAATGTTGGGCTGCTGGAATGTTTATTCCCAAACCTTCTCAAAAGCAAACTATCAAATTTCCTTGTCAAAACAAGGACTTCAACAACCTGCCAGTCGCAATTAATCAGATTTCACATTTAATGTGTATTTCTCCACAAATATATGCGCTTCTGCAGCAATGTACATATTTTCTTCTAGTTTATCATTATTTGCTCAAAAACTCTCTTACAGTAACATTCTTTTTCTTGTAATATATACTTCATCAATTTTGCTATTCCTTTTTAGTAGCCTATTTAACCCTTTACCAAACAAGACCTGGTTTTGACGTCCCTTAGAAAATAGACTTGGAAAAACATTGAGACAAAAGAAGAAAATGCTGATAACCAGCATTTTCTCCTTTTGCCTCAATATTTTCTAAGCCATATTTTACACATATCCTATATCTAAGAACATCCATTTTGCCATATACGTGGCAGTTTTTGAAAGGGTTAATGAAACTGTTTCTGCCATACATGTACCTCTATCTATCACTTATCTCTCTCCTCACACTCTCTTTCGAAACAAAACGTACAAGTAAGTTTGGTATAATCTCAGTAAGATAACCCAAAACGTTATTTAAAGAATTGTTAATTTTACAAGTGTAACGTCAGCATAATTGATATACCAGTTTACTAATATTCAGACGAAGCCGACTCTCGGAACTTTCAGTTCTTTCATTTACAAAGTGTTCCTTGTTACTTGACCTTGCGTTTATCGTCGTAGCTTGCATGTGCTTTATGCTGCGTCACAGAAAGCAGTCGATTTGTTGCAGTAGAAGCGCTCTTGATTTTCTACTCGGATGTCGCATGTTAGATCACCCGCCTTTCGAGTCTTTCGAACGAGACTTTTAACAAAGGTCACGTTTCTATAACAATCGAACATGGTGTAACGTTTAACCCTCTGCAAATCTTCCAATTAGTTTGTGTTTCTAATACAGAATGCTAATTAAATGGAAAAATTAAGAGAAAGGGGAAAAACACATAATCTTTCAACATTTATTTTGCAAGGTAGATCTATAAACGGATTGCATATCCTTTATTTCAAGTACAGTAAATCTATGTGTGTGCATTAGCAAACTTCTACAAGTCCAAAATCATAAAAGAACGAAAATGTACTTGAAAAGAAAGGTTATCGGGACATTAACTAGTACGTCTGAGCTACCGTCAGTCGTGTTTTGACCCAAATTGTGTATTTTGATCGTGTATCTTCCTGTTGCAAAGTTGATTGGCAGATTTGTCGATTCCACAACCAGACAATATTTGTTCTATCATAAGTGAAGATAAGACAAACACGTGAATGGAAAGTCTCGTTGTGAAGATGTCGAAAGCTTAGTTAAAAAGTATTGTAAGTTTGAATATACATAGGAGATTTCATACTAAAAAGTCCTTGCAGTATTTGAAATTTTCACACATCAAGATAAGCCGGTTCATTGTCATACCCACCGTCTTATCAACATCCACGTTGTTCTCTCTTGGTATTTTAACAAGTTTCCACATACTGGCGCCATTTCACGTCCAACAAGATAAATAAAGGCTTTGGAAAACATTGTAGAATATAAAGAAATTGCTTGTGACAAGCAATTTCTTCATTTCCTGCAATATTTTCTTTGTAAAAATACAAACAAAACATTTACTTCACACTCGTCTTCAGCATCTTTGAACTTGGGTACGTCTGGTAAAGGGTTTATCACATAGTTCAACTCTTTGATAGCAGAAAGTATCCTGAGCCTGACCAAAAAGCACTGATACATCGAATTGGTCTATCTTAAAACATCGTTTTCTTAGTTGTAATAAGAGCTTTTTTCTCGGTCTCAGGTCATGTATACATAGGGTAAGTTCATATGGCAACGCGGGTTCGACCCGGGTAACTCGAGTTCCATATGAACAGTCTCGGGTTCGACGCTAGTGACGTCATTTCAACCTTTTAACCTCGACTCCACTAACCCTGGCCAAGGCTGGTGTTACTCGGGTTCCTAGATGGCGCCAAAAAGGCGAACAATAACAACAAAAGCCAAGTCCGAATAAAAAACTCGTGCATTTACTCAAAATATACTTTTTTGTGCCATGTATGAATGTTTTAACAAGGACTATCATTTATGATAACCGATTTCAATTTATATATTGCATTTTGTGGCCTAAATTTCAAATCTACTAAACACGTGTATTTGTTTACACCCGTCAGTGGATAAAGTCGTTCAAATGGATTGTTCTGTGCGCATGCGGAAATTATTTTTAGACAGTCTTTCCCGAGTTGAACTCGCGTTCGTCATGAACTCACCCATAATGTACGGTCTTGCACCAAGCCCGTGACACTGTCCAGTTCAATTTCAAAATTGATAATTCAGCCAAAGAAAGGTCTTTCGGTACGCACCAGATATAAAAGAAAAACGTTTAGAAACAAATTCCATTCTGGCTGTGCGGACGTATTGAACTGCAAAAAATAGTCTGTTTGGACGAACAGCTGTACATATAACATCAGAACAGGGCAACCCTGCAGGCACAACTAAATAGATCTATACACAGATTAACCAGTAAGCTCATATTTATATTGTATTTTATGTATTATTGTATTTTCACGGTGCAAAGTTTTCGCGGAAAGACCCAAATTTGGAGTTTTGTATATAACAGCCAAACTTTGAATTCGCGGAGACAGGAAATAAGAATTATTAAATGTACGGTCCATGGTTAGATTATTGACATTCGCCGTTTTATGTCACTATTATTCTCAATCTTTTATATAAAAATCATATAATTAACTTGTTAACTGAACAATTAATAATGCTTGTACATTCGTTTACACGCACGGACAGTTACAATTAATTGGTCTACTGAACAAAAATGTTTACTGCTTACATGTATCAGTATTTTCAAATCAGTTTGACCCCTTCACTGCCGTAATTCAGTGCACCTTATATGCCGGGGATTAACATGGCTACTTGGTGCAGTTACCTACCCAAATTATATAATTTGCTATAACTTAAAAACTGCTCAATAGATTTCCACCAAACTTTGTATAATTGTAATATACTTATTGTGCCATTTTTATTAATACAAATGGTACAATGATATCTTGCCATTAAACTTTTTACAGTACTTTAAACTTTGTAGAAATGTCAGTTTCTGGTGAATTTTCTGTATGATAAGGCTGTAATGGCCAGAAGATGAAAACACGAGGGCCATGATGGCCCTAGATCGCTCACCTGAAATTTCTTGCCTTGCATGAAATAAACTTTTTGACCTGTGTAGCAGCAAATTAAGAATTTCGCAATAAAGCCCCCTTTCCTAAGTTTTTCCAATGAATCTAACAAAGTTCAGCCTTTTTAAAAGTGTTTGCTCTTTTGCCCTTTTTCTGATGCCGCTGCACTAAGACCTTTGATATTAATCAAATTCTTTTAACAACTTTGAAAGCCCTTCACCCAAGGATTATTCATATGAAGTTTTAAGAATATTGGCCAACTAGTTAGGCAGGAGATTTTCAAAAGATTTGGCTATTTTCCTTTTGCTCATGCCGCGGCAGTCAGAGGCTTTGATGGAATCAAAGTCTCTCAAAAACTTTGAAAGCCCTTCACCCAAGGATCATTCATGTGAAGTTTCAAGAATATTTGTCAACTGGTTAAGCAAAAGAAGATTTTAAAAGATTTGGATATTTTCCCCTTTTCAAATGCCATGGCAGCCAAAGCTTTTAATGGAATCAAATTCTTTTTACAACTTTGAAAGCCCTTTACCCAAGGATCATTTATTTGAAGTTTCAAGAATATTGGCCAACTTAATGGACAGAAGAAGATTTTTAAAAGATTTGGCTACTTTCCCCTTTTCGTATGCCGCGGCAGCCAAAGCCTTTAATGGAATTAAATTCTTTTGACAACTTTGAAAGCCCTTCACCAAGGGATCATTCATGTGAAGTTTCAAAAATATTGGCCAACTAGTTAGGCAGAAGAAGAAATTTTAAAAAAAATATCTATTTTCCCCTTTTCTCATCCCTCGGCAGCCAGAGTCTTCGATGGAATCAAATTCTTTTAACAACTTTGAAAACCCTTCACTCAAGAATGATTCATGTGAAGTTTCAGGAATATTGGCCAACTGGTTAGGCAGAAGAAGATTTTTAAACGATTTGGCTATTTTCTCCTTTTCTCATGCCGTGGCAACCAAAAACTTTGATGGAGTCAAACTCTTTTAATAACTTTGAAAGCCCTTCACCCATGAATCATTCCTGCCTGAGTTTCAAGAAGATTGTCCACTGGTTTGGAGGAGAAGATATTTAAAGAAATTGTGGACGGACGGCTGGACGGCCGGACCGCCAGCCGGACAGACGACGGACAACGACCGATCACAATACCTCACCTTGAGCACTTTGTGCTCAGGTGAGCTAAAAAGTTAAAAAACTTTGCAATTTTATGTCGATTCATTAATTTTATGGATTGAAAATTTAAAATGAACCATTGTGGGCAGCTTTACTTTAACATATCCGCTAGCAAAAAGATGATATTGTACTCCTACCAGACTTTGTCATCGTTCAAATTATTTCTAGAATTAATTTCTTAGACACATTTTTCGAAAAAATGGTATAAACTTCCACTAAAATGATTATTAAAAAATCAGAGAAAGTAAGTTTTTTAAATACCAAATGGAAATTCACCGAGGTAATTCTTCTCTTATGATGCAGTTGGCTTTAATATGGAATTAAATTTACCCCGAGTAACATATGGGCACATATTGAAGCATTTTTTATCCAAAGTCACACTCGGGGTTGATGTGAATGACACACATTTTTCCACTTAGAGCGCTTACGTTTAATTATTTATTGTATTCACAATCTTCTAATTTTTACTATATTCAGGCGATACCAATGGTTCAAGAATTCATGTTTGTGCAAATATTTGCACTCCCTGTTCTTAGTTCTTAATTAATAGTTAGAAATTTACTGAAGTGGAAAAATGTAGCTATAAACATTAAATGAATTGAAAAAAACTGATATATGCAAACATCAGATTTTTAAAAAGAACATTTACACAGTAGTACAGACATAGAATGCAAACTGTTACAGTAACGTTACCCATACCGTGCTGATGCAAAATTTTCCTCACCTAAATTCTTTTAAGGTAGAACCGGATACTTTTAAAACTTTAAGCTACGGTCACAAATTTGATATCTCTGGAAACTAGAAGCTATTTCTGGTTCAAATCCGATAATCATTTCCTCGTTCATGCCGTGACGACGTTACCACGACGACGTCAACATAGGCACCTCGCACGTTTTTTACGTCGAATTTCTATAGCCCGGAAATGCACAAAATGGCGTTTACGAGGGGCGTTCAATTAAAAGTGGTACTAATGGTCCACCATACCTCATGGTTCTATAGAACTAGTGATGCTTGCGGCTATTTGACGGGAAAATTACTGTCTATACTTGGTCAAAATTTGAGACAAATTCGTTGACTCTTTAAAAAGTTATTGAACTTTAAAGTTGGTTCAGTCATATACACTGGCTTTTTCGCTGTGCGCAAAATGTAAATCGAACTGAAGTAGGATGAACGGGTCTACATTAAAGATCGCATAGGCTTTGAAATATCTGCATCACATGTGTATAATGAACTATATCAGAATCGTGGACATCCGAACGTTGAATATACGTCCGTTTTTAGGATGATAATAAAAAATTAAAATTGGTAAAACTGGTCTGAATGATGCCCCCTCTCAGGCAATCCGGGTAGATCTAGTACCAAAGCAAATTTTGCTGTAGATTCCGACATGACCGAACAAGACGCATGCTTAAATGTGCAAGAAATAGCAGATAAAGTGGGTTTTTCATCGGGGACATGTTATACGATTTTGACGAAATGGTTGAAACACAGAATGGTTTATGCCCATTGGGTCCCCCACTTGCTGCCTAAAGGACAGAGAGCCACCCCGTGCAAAATATATTTTGAAATAATGCAATAAATGCAACAAATGTGGGCTTTCTGAGCTTTATTCATATGATTGAACAATAATCTACTATTATGAGCACGAATTGCGTGTAATTAGCAATTAATGGTTGCGAAAAGATCAAGCAAGGTCCGTAATAGCCAAAAAATTAAAAGCGCGGGAAAAGTTTTGTACGCGGTAATTTTCAAATGTAACGGTGTATTGTTCAAATTACTGTTTCAAATAGTACGATTATCGCCGGTCATTCATACAAGAAATGTATGTCGCCGAAAGTTTAGAAATATAACGAAAAGAGCAGGTCTAGGGCGGCTAAAGAGGCATGTACCAAATCCATGACAGCGGAGCTGTCCACAGGTGTCATCTTGTCCAAGACTTCCTGAAAGAGACACATGCTGCACAGCGTATTCGTCCACCCTTATGGCCGGGGTTAAGCCCGTGTGGCTTTTTTGTGTTCCCTACGATGACGAAAAAAAGCCTCTGGTCGTCGGTATATGCCTTCATGTTCCATGTGCAGTGCAATTTACCAGTGTCTGCGGGGTGTTCCAAAAGAGGCCCATTTATTGGCATATAAGTAATGGATCTCAAAACTTCAGAAGTGTGTGGGTGTCAAAGAGGATTACTTCGAAGGATTGAAGAAACTTAAAATTGAATTGCGACATAACTATGGCTTATAGAACCACAGTTCCATTATTAATTGAATGTCCCTCGTAGGTAGGGCAATTTCAACGCCACAACAATGAAAATTACATTGATGGAAAGATCTTTTAAAACGTAATAAGATTATACAAAAATAAATTATTTCGGACTGACGACGTAGAAAAAAACGACGAACTTACATCTTTTTTCCGCGTCAGATTTCAAGGAAAAACTAACTTTAGAGCAGAATTTCGTAAAATTGGCCAGAACGATTTTTGCCATTTTTCATTACTTTATTGCTCGATCATATTGTAAGCATTTGGCAAGAAATCAGAAAAAATCACCGTACCGATTTGTAATAAGACATATTTAAATATTGTTGGTATGCGCCAAAGTTATGCAGTCGTGCGTCGGCAAATTTCGACTAAAAATCACTTTATGAAGGAAATTCGTGAGATTGGCCACAGTGATTTTATGTTATTTTATTTTGCATCCATATTGCAGGTGAAATGCAAAAAATCATTAAAGTTTATTGTATAATTTTTAAAAACAATGTGTTTGAATGGTTTTAGGTATAAATCAAAATTTACACAGTCGGACGTAGACGTCGAAACTACGTACGTTGATGAGCAACAAGGATGAACACATGCCAGGATTTAAAACTGCTCCACGAGAAAAAAAACTTACGCAAATGCATCTACAAAAAATTCGTGTGTTTTATTCCATAGAAAATATTGAAATAAAAAAGAGAAATTGTGACTGTCGCGATTTTCTTCCTTTCTCTAAACGTTTTCTCAAACCATTTTGGTCGGAACGTCAAAATCACATCGTAATTAGTTAATGGTCAATTGTAACATTTTGTTTGAAGTAAAAGCATTTATAAATTCTGACTGTGAATATATGATAGAGTCTTTGTTTATTTTTCATCGATGACAACGTTTTAACGAGATATTTAATAAGCTGCATTTACTACTGCGATTTTGATATTAGAAATGAAACAAAAAGTACCCGATAGAAATTGATGCAATGCGAAAGATATTATGTTTTTTTTATATTGCGATGTTATTTATATTCGCATTATTTTTTATTTATTTTATCATTTTTACATTTTTTATTTTGCCACATCATGCGAACAGAAGTAGTTTAATTATTCTATGACATTTTTTTTATTGTTGGTTACCAATATTTTCCGCTTATTCTTTTTCGAAAGTATCATTTCAATCCCGTTTTTATTGTCCCCTCGTGAGCGTGTCGACTGTTATCCCGATTCTGTACTTTTTACTAGGTATTTTCTTAGACAATAGAGATTGACTATCACTGTCTGACTACTTGAATACACAAATGTGGTCTCATTGAGCAGTTTGAAAACCCCGGCGCGTCTACATCCTTGATGCTCGTCAAAGTACGTAGTTTCAAAATCGACATCGACGTCCGACTGTGCAAATTTTGATTGATACCTAATTTATTAAAACACATTTTATTAAAAAAACGATACAATAAACTTTTCTGATTGTTTGCATAACACCTACAATATGGATTTAAATGAAATAATGTAAAGTCCTTCTGGCCAATTTCACGAAAATCCGTCGTAAAGTGTTTTTTAGTCGAAATTTGCCGACGCCCGACTGAATAATTTTGACGCATACCAACAATATTTGAATATGTTTTATTACAAATCGGTACGGTGATGTTTTCTGATTTCTTGCCAAATGCTTACAATATGAGCGTGCGATATAATAATGAAAAATGGCAAAATCGTTCTGGCTAATTTTACAAAATTCTGCTCTTAAGTTAGTTTTTCCTCGAAATCTGACGCGGAAAAAGTTCGTCGTTTATTTCTACGTCGTCAGTCCCAAATAATTTATTTTTGTATCATCTTATTACGTTTGAAAAGATCTTTCCATCGATGTAGTTTTCATTGTTGTGACGTTGAAATTGTCCGACTAAAACGCCATTTTGTGCATTTCTTAGCTATAAAAATTCGACGTAAAAACGTGCGAGGTGCCTATGTTGACGTCGTCGTGGTAACGTCGTCACGACATGAACTAGGAAATGATTATCGGATTTGAACCACAAATAGCTTCTAATTTCCAAAGATATCAAATTTGTGACCGTAGCTTAAAGTTTTAAAAGTACCCGGTTCTACCTTAAAGTGATTTACGCATCAAACATTTTGTTCCGTAATCGAAATAGAATAACTATTTTCAATAACATGGAACAGCCTGAGTAAATAATTTGATTTGAGTTATTGGTATATATAGTCGTTTTCAAATGTTATGATCATATCAAGGCGGCTGGCGCACCTAACCGTGGATTCCTGGTATTTTTCACACAAGTACCAACACAATATCTAAACAATTCCTCCAGCTACTGTGTTACATAGATGACTTTTGTAACTGTTTCATTTCTTGTATTATACATTAGAGAAAGAAAATACCATTCTGTTTGCGTCAGAAATGCTCTCAAATTCAAGTATTAAAATTGGACTATTTTCATATTCTTCCTAATTAAAATGGGACTATTTTTAAATTCTTACGCTTCAATAACAGGGGCGAAATGAAAGAGCCTCTGTGAAAGAGAGTGTTCTTGACCCTTAATTTTCCCCATGTTTTCTTTTTTCAGTTTGACATTACATCACTGAACACCGACGTCACTGTACAACCATGTTTTATGCTGTATTCCTAGTCTGCGTAAGTACTTTCATACAGCATATCCTTTTTACTTTGAATTTAATCGTAAAAATGGACAAAATTAATCTTGTTAGTTGATGATCACAACATAACGTTTTTTCCGTGGTACAATAAAAGTTAAGGTCCTTCGTATGTCGTAATCATATCAATTTTATGATGTCATCATTTCGTATTTTGAACAGTGCTTCAAAATGTACTATACATAATTTATGTCGATTACTCCGATTACAACGTGTGCATTACGCCCAAAACTAAGTTTTTATTAAATGAGATAGTTAACATGTTTCCAATAGACATTATTACATATTTAGTCAAAGGAAGATTGTCAATAAGGCCCTTTCCGTGACCAAGCCCGTATTTCTTCATTTTCGCCATACATGGCCATTAACATATTGGCAAAGTAAAAGCAAAATGTAGGCAAAGTATCAATTTGAACGGAGCCTTGTTTTAGAAGATATATTAAATCAAAGTGGGTGGGGTAAGTAATCCACTATGCCATCGGATGGTAATCGATTGGATGCCACGTACAGAAAATAAGGTGCTATAAAAGTTGATTCATTCGCTAGAATCAGTAAAAAACTGTTAAGTGTAAAAACTAGCTATTTTGACGTGCAAGTGCATGCAGATAACTCTGGACCTTTATGTTGGATATGGCCCATAATCGACCTCTGAAGAGAATTTATGATTATACTTATTTTTACAAAGTTTGGTCAAGATTGGCTGATATGTGCGGATGCTAGAGCGTAAGCACCAAATTAGGAACAGACAGATGAACAGATAGACAGACGTGCGACGGACAAAAAACGATTACAATAATTTAACTTGAGTACCTCGAGCTCAGATAACCTAAAAAGAACGTTACAAAACATTAAAGACGCTGTACAAGCAATTCTGACCATGAAAAATTCCTTTCTGCTTCACGATTTATTTTTTAGAATATTATCTCACCCACTGTTTTCAGCTAACAATTGCAACTTCTTTATCTGAAGTTTTTGTGTACACAAGACTCATATAGTGTCCTCCTATTGATATTCTATGGTTTATTTATAAAGAAATGTTTGGTTCAGAAACGAATTAGTACTTTGTGTAATTTTCAGCATTTTTATCAAGAAATGAAGGACAAGTAATCCAGAATCTACAAAAGCTATTTTAAAAATTTTCATATTACAAATAAGAGTTATATATCGCAATTCATCACTAGAAAGATGAATCAAATGTAATGAGAAGTAAAAGCTCGTTGTGGATTTTCGTAAAGTTGGTCCATCAGAAAATCCTAAAAAAATATAAAATGTTTAATGCCCCTTTTCTCTAAGACTTATACATGGCATCCAATGGAATGAACAACAACATGTATTTAAAAATGCATGACATGTTTCACTGCATAACCAATTTTTAAGTCTTGTTTTGTTAATAAAAGTGTATAAGAAATGGATAACCATCTGATGGCAAAGTGGGTGAATCACCCACCCTCTTTGATTTAATTTTTCTTCCAAGCATAATCTCCGCTTAAGTTGATACTTTGCCTACATAAGGCCAATATGTCACTGGCCATGCCTGGCGAAAATGAAGAAAATCGGACTGGGTCATGGAAAGGGCATTATTGACACTCATCGTTTATCTAAAATAACAACTAAACATTGGAAATTAATCATATGAATAATCAAATAGCGTTGGCTTGACTACATTGCCGAACGTGTAGTTATAAATCCTGTTTTTTTTATTTTTTTTCAGGCGTTTATGCTTATACCTGGTGGTTCTGCCTTCCTCCTTGATAAGCAAACATGCGTCGCCTACCCTCCGTGCACCTGCTCTGGAAGTAACGTCAACTGTTACAGAAAAGGTCTTACAGCATTCCCGAAGTTTGAAGTGTCGAACATTACATTACATTATATCTATCTGGAGATGCACGATAATCAATTAACATATATTCCTGCAAACGCTTTCCAAAACCTAACCGTTTCCAATGGTACTTCTGTTCAACTTGATGTTCATAACAATTATATCAACAGTATAGCCACGAATGCATTTACTGGGATAGCTGATAAAATTACCTATTTATACATTAGTAACAATAATCTCACACAAATTCCACAAGCATTGAAATCTCTCAGAGTATTGGAATATCTTGATATACAAGGCAATCCAATTTCTACCCTCTCGTCTAGTGTTGATGTTCTAGACAGTCTTAAGGGAAACCTCGATACATTGTACCTTGATCTTACGGGGTTCACTTCGTGGCCATCAGAACTCAATAGTCTCCAAGTTTTGCAGGAATTATATGTACGTTATCTAAATTTTACTCACTTAGATCTCGATGCATTTCGTGGTTTTGAAAACACACTCACATACTTGTCTATTGAATATTCTCAATTAGAGAGAATCCCAATTTCTTTGTGTCACTTGAAACAATTACAGACAATAGAGTTCATAAACAACATGAATTTACGTACAAATAGCAGTGTTATCGAAATATGTAAACAAAATCTAACATCAGTTTCACGTGTAGATCTCAGCTCGAACAATATGAGATACATGCCAGATATTCTACTCAATTTTCCGACTTTGGAATATTTATATCTGAATGATAACAATCTGTCCTACATACACTGGAATTCTGTACCAAATAACTCGCCATTGCGGAAGCTCTATATGAACCAAAATGATTTTACCAAAATACCCTCTGTGGTCAATAAACTTCATAATTTAATTTGGCTTGAAATACAGAACAACAAGATAAAGTCTATAGAAGATACGGATTTAAACAATCTAAGTCGACTTCAGTATCTAAACCTAGACGGAAACCCAATAGAATTCATTTCACCCAACGCCTTTAGTAATAGTGTTTCTTTGCAAACTATCCATCTTCAAGGAACAAAGCTTCACAAACTTCCAAGTTCTCTGTCAACATTGAAACGTCTACATACCCTATACTTACGTGGCTCTCCCATAACTTGTAGTTGCGATCTCACTTTTATGAGAGCACTGGATGTATCAAACATCAAAATAAATGGTCACTGTCAGTCGAGTTCAACATCTATCAAACACTATCTTGTTGACAACCTCCCTCGCTGTCCGTAAATAATGTCTTACCAAACGTCTACATACCCTATACTTGCGTGGCTCTCCCATATCTTGTAGTTGCGATCTCACTTTTATGAGAGCACTGAATGTGTCAAACATCAAAATAAATGGTCACTGTCAGTCGAGTTCAACCTCTATCAAACACTATCTTGTTGACAACCTCCCTCGCTGTCCGTAAATGATGTCTTAACCCATTACCAAACGGCATATTTTTAGGGCAATCCACTTCAAAAACTGCCACAAATGACAAAATGGAAATTATTTAAGATAGACAACAACAGTAACAGAGGCAACAGCAGAAGCAACAATAATTGCAACAACAACAACAACAATAACAACAATAACAATGATAAGCAGGAACAACAACAAAAGAAGCTGCAACAACAGCAGCAGGAAGAGCAACAATATAAAACAACAACAACAACAACAAAAACAACAACAACAACAATAAATCAAATACATAAAAACAAAAAACAACAGCGACAACAACAGCAGCAGCAATAACAACGACTACAATAACAGCAGCAGCAAAAAAAAATACCAGCAGCAATGACAACAACAATAACAGAAATAACAATAACAGAAATAACAATAACAACAACAACAACAACAAAAGAAGCTGCAATAACAGCAGCAGGAAGAGCAACAATATAAAACAACAACAACAACAATAACAACAACAGCGACAACAACAGCAGCAGTATCAACAACAAACGCAACAGCAACAATAATAGCAACAGCAACAACAATAGCAACAGTAACAACAACAATAGTAACAGAGGCAACAGCAGAAGCAATTTTAAACAACAACAACAACAACATCAATAAATCAAAAACATAAAAACAACAGCGACAACAACAGCAGCAGCAATAACAACGACAACAATAACAGCAGCAGCAAAAAAATAACAGCAGCAATGACAACAACACCAACAACAACAACAACAATAGCAACAGTAACAACAACAGCAACAACAGTAACAGAGGCAACAGCAGAAGCAACAATAATTGCAACAACAATATCAACAGCAACAACAACAAGAATAAGCAGGAACAACAACAACAAAAGAAGCTGCAATAACAGCAGCAGGAAGAGCAGCAATATAAAACAACAACAAAAACAACACCAACAACAACAATAACAACAACAGCGACAACAACAGCAGCAGTATCAACAACAAACGCAACAGCAACGATAATAGCAACAGCAACAACAATAGCAACAGTAACAACAGCAACAATAGTAACAGAGGCAACAGCAGAAGCAACAATAATTGCAACAATATCAACAGCAACAACAACAATAATAAGCAGGAACAACAACAAAAGAAGCTGCAACAACAGCAGCAGGAAGAGCAACAATATAAAACAACAACAACAACAATAACAACAACAGCGACAACAACAGCATCAGTATCAACAACAAACAAAACAGCAACAATAATAGCAACAGCAACAATAATAGCACCAGCAACAATAATAGCAACAGCAACAACAATAGCAACATAGAAACAACAACATAGAAACAACAACAAAACAGCAACAGTACATCAGCTGCAAGAACAAGAAAAACAGTAGCAGTAGCAGCAACAACAACAGCAGCAATATCAACAGCAACAACAACAACAACAACAACAACACCAACAACAACAACAACAAAAACAAAAACAACAACACTATAATCACGACTACAACAACAAAAAAAATCATCACATGTACCACCATCACAACATCACCATTACAACAACAACAACAACAACAACAACAACAACAACAACACTATTATGACGACCACAACGACAGTAACAATCATCACATATATCACCATTATAACAATATCATCATTATCACAAGAGCAACAGCAACAACAACAACAACAACACTATTATCATGACTACAACAACAGTAATAATTATCCTATCACATCACATATATCACAACAACAACAACAACAACAACAACAACAACAACAACAACAACAACAACAACAACACTATTTTCATGACTACAACAACAGTCAGTTATCACTATCTCATCACATATATCGCCATCACAACAACATCACCATTATCACAAGAGCAACAACAACAACAACAACAACAACAACAACACTATTATCGTGACTACAACAACAGTAACAATTATCAATATCACAACACATATATCACCATCACAAAAACATCATCATTATCACAAGAGCAAAAACACTATTATTATGTCTTTAACAACAGTCACAATTACCATTATCACATGAAATATGTCACCATAACAACAACAACAACAACAACAACAACAACAACAACAACAACAACAACAACAACAACAACACTATTATGATGACTACAACGACAATAACAATCATCACATATATCACCATTATAACAACATCACTATTATCACAAGAGCAACAGCAACAACAACAACACTATTATCATGACTATAACAACAGTAATAATTATCCATATCACATCACATATATCACCATCACAACAACATCAACATTATCACAGGAGCAACAGCAATAATAATAATAATAATAATAATAATAATAATAATAATAATAATAATAATAATAATAATAATAATAATAATAATAATAATAACAACAACAACAAAAAAAAAAACACTATTATCAAGACTACAACAACAGTAACAATTATCAATATCACAACACATATATCACCACCACAACAACATCATCATTATCACAAGAGAAAAAAACAACAACAACAATAATAATAATAAGAAGAAGAAGAAGAAGAAGAACACTATTATCACGGCTACAACAACAGTTACAATTATCATTATCACATCAAAAATATCACCATCACATTAACATCAACATTACCAAAACAGCAACAACAACAATAACAACAGCACTATTATCACGACTACAACAATAGTAACATTTATCAATATCACATCACATATATCACCATCACAAAAACATCATCATTATCGCAGGAGCAACAACAACAACAACAACACGACTACAACAACGATAACAATTATCAATATCACAACACATATATCACCATCACAACAACATCATCATTATCACAAGAGCAACAATAATAATTACCATACAATAACTTTTTAATTACCACCACAACAGCAATGTCACAATAATCCTCGATGGAGCGCGTCTGACGAGCTGTTAACCTTTCGTCTTATCGGTGTGTTCTTCTTTTGTGATTTGAATCCTTTACTTTTTCCGGTGTTTATTCTTCATGTAGATTATAATATCCTTTACAAGTACCAACAACATACTGGAACTGTAATGATGTTTTAATCTGACTAACAAAGCTGTTCACGATCGATAGAGACAGGTTTTGGTATATAATCTGCCTCCACCAACCGTTTGCCGTTTTGCGTCAGTTTTTTTACAGCGGGGTATGTCGTTGATTTTCAGTGGAGGCGAGGCACTCTAAACTTTTCCTCTTGTTGACATGTCTCTTCTTCTTTGATGATTTAAATCCTCTTCTTTTTCCAGTGTTTATTTTGCTTTTATCCCATACAAGTACCAACAACACTCTGGAAAATCTATATCATTATAAAAACAAGCCTGAAACAAAACTATTGCTGTTTCAACCATTCTGCAACCCAAAACATGCAAATATTTTACTTAATTCTAGCATAAAAAACAAACCATTTTATAAAAAAAAATAATTCCATCACCGACGATCCGCATGCTCCGGTCGTTCGCCGTAACGTGTTAGTCCTATATGGCGGGGTCTATCGTTGGTCGGCCGGTAGAAATGGACGAACATTTTGTAACCATTTCTCCGGTTTGTTCGTTGTTACCCATGTTGATGATTTCCATCCTCTTCTCTCTCTGCTGATTTTAAAAGTTTCTATTGAAAACAAAACATTCTACCTTATTTATCCTGTAAAAGTACCAACAACATACTTTAAAACATCAACAACTCCATTTCATACAAAATTGCTGTTTCGACATATCCAAAACAAATAAAATATGCACGTAATTTGTCGTTTCAATCAAATCGAAACCTGTCTTGAAGAGACGACTCCATTTAGTGCCTACGACATAGGGTTCGATTAACAGACCAACAGATAAGCAAGGTTGGGGTCATTCTAAATTGGGGAACGAATTCATTCCGCTATTTCGGACAAACGACAGTACTTCGCGGTGTATTTCTTCAATCATACAACTAGAGCTTGGCTGATCAAAGCCGCAGACTTCATGACAACAGTAGAACATTGACGATTTAAAACCGGTAGATCTAGTTTAATTTCGACGAGACGAGTAACCACAATATAGGTTTGAATAAAAAATATTCGGCTTGAAGTTCGTGGATCCACCACTGCTTTCTTATCATTCGTCACAGTTCTGGGCTCTGTTTTACATCCGCCGTTTTGCTTGAGTAGCGAAAACTCTGTGGGGCGAATCGCAAAAATTGTTTTACAGCGATCGAGCAACATTCTCAACAGAACATCGTAAATGATTGAATGTATACTTCAATTACAACATAAAAAACAAACCTTTCACGCTAATATTCCAGTATATAATCCAGATTTAACGAGAAAAACGCCTCCGCTTCGAAAGCGCGCCATGATTATCAACAAAGGGAGAACACTCGTACGGAAAGAATGGCTCACGTTCATGACCTGGCAAAGTTTCTCTATAGATAAGCAGGGGCTTTACTGCCGGGTCATCTATCGAAAGCTATATATTTATCTAACGTGTACTAAAGAAAAGATTCGAGAAAACATTGAGGCAAAGGGACAAAAATAATATTCGATTTAGAATTTGTTCCGCAACCAAATGCAGCAATTCACTAATCAATTAGTACCACGTATCGTCTAAATCGCGTAAAAAAATTACTATGGGGCTGGCAGATGGACTGAATTTGCTATTTCTTCTCACTGTAATTTTCAAACAGAAAAGTATCTTTTTTAAAAGGCTACTCATAATTAGGTCATTCTCAATATAGACCAATCAGCGCTTATTTCATCTATATATCCTGACTTTCCACTTACAAAATCGCCTTCCGCCGCTCTCGATTAAAACTACATATTACTCCCGCTCCTCCACTTCCGAAACACATTCTCCTCCTCCTTCAACATAAACCTCGTAACTTCAGCTTGTTTTAAGCTGCAGATACGAGGTTTTCGTAGGAAAGCGACGAATTGCTGATTACCAGCATTTTCTTTCTCTTGTCTGAATGTTGTCACAAGCCCTTTCTGTTAGGGGGTCAAAAAAAAAAAAAAAAGGTCTTGTGTGGGAAGGGGTTAAGATAAATCTAAGTAAAAACTAATTATTGAAGCTTTGTCTTTCCATTTCGACCATTCAAATTTTTCGCAAAATTTTATGGTGACCCACTTCAAAAACTACCACAAATGACAAAATGGAAATTATCTAAGATAGAATTTGTGTAAAATATGACATAGGAAATATTGAGACAAAAGGAGAAACTGCTGGTTATCAGCAGTTTCTTCTTTTGTTTCAATGTTTCCCAAGCCTTTTCTATTAGGGACGTCAAAACCAGATCTTGTTTGGAAAAGGTCAATAAACTTCATAATTTAAGAATTCTTCAAATACAGAACAACAAGATAAAGTCTATAGAAGATACAGAATTTCTACCCTCTCGTCTAGTGTTGATGTTCTAGACAGTCTTAAGGGAAACCTCGATACATTGTACATTGATCTTACGAGGTTCACATCGTGGCCATCTGAACTCAATAGTCTCCAAGTTTTGCAGGAATTATATGTACGTTATCTAAATTTTACTCACTTAGATTTCGATGCATTTCGTGGTTTTGAAAACACGCTCACATACTTGTCTATTGAATATTCTCAATTAGAGAGAATCCCAATTTCTTTGTGTCACTTGAAACAATTACAGACATTAGAATTCATAAACAACATGAATTTACGTACAAATAGCAGTGTTATCGAAATATGTAAACAAAATATAACATCAGTTTCACGTGTAGATCTCAGCTCGAACAATATGAGTAACATGCCAGATATTCTACTCAATTTTCCGACTTTGGAATATTTATATCTGAATGATAACAATCTGTCCTACATACACTGGAATTCTGTACCAAATAACTCGCCATTGCGGAAGCTCTATATGAACCAAAATGATTTTACCAAAATACCCTCTGTGGTCAATAAACTTCATAATTTAATTTGGCTTGAAATACAGAACAACAAGATAAAGTCTATAGAAGATACGGATTTAAACAATCTAAGTCGACTTCAGTATCTAAACCTAGACGGAAACCCAATAGAATTCATTTCACCCAACGCCTTTAGTAATAGTGTTTCTTTGCAAACTATCCATCTTCAAGGAACAAAGCTTCACAAACTTCCAAGTTCTCTGTCAACATTGAAACGTCTACATACCCTATACTTACGTGGCTCTCCCATAACTTGTAGTTGCGATCTCACTTTTATGAGAGCACTGGATGTATCAAACATCAAAATAAATGGTCACTGTCAGTCGAGTTCAACATCTATCAAACACTATCTTGTTGACAACCTCCCTCGCTGTCCGTAAATAATGTCTTACCAAACGTCTACATACCCTATACTTGCGTGGCTCTCCCATATCTTGTAGTTGCGATCTCACTTTTATGAGAGCACTGAATGTGTCAAACATCAAAATAAATGGTCACTGTCAGTCGAGTTCAACCTCTATCAAACACTATCTTGTTGACAACCTCCCTCGCTGTCCGTAAATGATGTCTTAACCCATTACCAAACGGCATATTTTTAGGGCAATCCACTTCAAAAACTGCCACAAATGACAAAATGGAAATTATTTAAGATAGACAACAACAGTAACAGAGGCAACAGCAGAAGCAACAATAATTGCAACAACAACAACAACAATAACAACAATAACAATGATAAGCAGGAACAACAACAAAAGAAGCTGCAACAACAGCAGCAGGAAGAGCAACAATATAAAACAACAACAACAACAACAAAAACAACAACAACAACAATAAATCAAATACATAAAAACAAAAAACAACAGCGACAACAACAGCAGCAGCAATAACAACGACTACAATAACAGCAGCAGCAAAAAAAAATACCAGCAGCAATGACAACAACAATAACAGAAATAACAATAACAGAAATAACAATAACAACAACAACAACAACAAA
The DNA here is from genome assembly GCA_963680895.1 of Fragum sueziense. Taxonomy (NCBI): domain Eukaryota; kingdom Metazoa; phylum Mollusca; class Bivalvia; order Cardiida; family Cardiidae; genus Fragum; species Fragum sueziense. Next base: position 2,815,883 of record OY804610.1, read on the forward strand.
AGAAGCTGCAATAACAGCAGCAGGAAGAGCAACAATATAAAACAACAACAACAACAATAACAACAACAGCGACAACAACAGCAGCAGTATCAACAACAAACGCAACAGCAACAATAATAGCAACAGCAACAACAATAGCAACAGTAACAACAGCAACAATAGTAACAGAGGCAACAGCAGAAGCAACAATAATTGCAACAATATCAACAGCAACAACAACAATAATAAGCAGGAACAACAACAAAAGAAGCCGCAACAACAGCAGCAGGAAGAGCAACAATATAAAACAACAACAACAACAATAACAACAACAGCGACAACAACAGCATCAGTATCAACAACAAACAAAACAGCAACAATAATAGCAACAGCAACAATAATAGCAACAGCAACAATAATAGCAACAGCAACAACAATAGCAACATAGAAACAACAACATAGAAACAACAACAAAACAGCAACAGTACATCAGCTGCAAGAACAAGAAAAACAGTAGCAGTAGCAGCAACAACAACAGCAGCAATATCAACAGCAACAACAACAACAACAACAACAACAACAACACCTACAACAACAACAACAAAAACAAAAACAACAACACTATAATCACGACTACAACAACAAAAAAAATCATCACATGTACCACCATCACAACATCACCATTACAACAACAACAACAACAACAACAACAACAACAACAACAACAACAACACTATTATGACGACCACAACGACAGTAACAATCATCACATATATCACCATTATAACAATATCATCATTATCACAACAGCAACAACAACAACAACAACAACAACAACAACAACACTATTATCATGACTACAACAACAGTAATAATTATCCTATCACATCACATATATCACAACAACAACAACAACAACAACAACAACAACAACAACAACAACAACACTATTTTCATGACTACAACAACAGTCAGTTATCACTATCTCATCACATATATCGCCATCACAACAACATCACCATTATCACAAGAGCAACAACAACAACAACAACAACAACAACAACAACAACAACAACACTATTATCGTGACTACAACAACAGTAACAATTATCAATATCACAACACATATATCACCATCACAAAAACATCATCATTATCACAAGAGCAAAAACACTATTATTATGTCTTTAACAACAGTCACAATTACCATTATCACATGAAATATTAATCCGAATCATATCTGATCAAAAATCGCTTTTTGACATTCGGATAACGCTCATTTTGATCAGAACTAGGTCCTATTTGAAAAGGCAAGAAAACAGCGCCTAAAGTTAGGCGGCATTTCATCGTCTGTTTATGTGTATTATATCCAACACTCGGTAAAATTCTATAGGGTATAGATCAATCAATCATTTTTTGTCATACTTGACCAAAAATTTCATTTCAAATCGGCCTGCTGGAAGAGTATAACCTTTCGAAACTCAACAACCCCCTATTTCCACTCCATTTCGTCGCCATTGTTATTGCAGATCACGTGACCAGGTCTCGTTCAAAAATAGAGCGGAATTTACCGCCACGTGACTATCACGTGATCGCCTTTGATTACGAATTTTTCTCAAGTCACGTGACAGCCTTTGTTCAGAAATTATGGAGTGTTCTTGTTGTGGAAATCAATTTATGTCGATCTGTTCAGCTTGCAACTTGAATGGTATTGCTTTTCCTGAGAAATTCCGTTTATTTCGTTCTCCATGCTCATAAGTTATGGAATTGACCCAACATAGTAGCAAACATTATTGGTGCGAATACTAGCTTTAAAACGTTTGCCGGACGTTTCTGATATATTTCATTTATTTATTTATTCATGTTATCAGTTTTTTTTAAACTCGTTATTGTTATATTATTTCAGAAGGGCCGTCAATTTGAAAAATAAAATAATCTTATTTCTTTTTTCTTTCAAATTCTACCGTTACGTCATAATCTGGGAAAACCCGCATTCCATGTGCGAGATTTCGCGTTGATCACGTGGTTTTAAATGGAAGGTCATGGTAAACAAAGGCTGCTCAGGTGAGGGTTGTTGCAAAACATTGCCTATAAACCTTTTTGAAATACTTTTTGGTCTTGAATTTTTTATCATACACGCCAATAAATAGTACATTGATCGGTATCATAAGGCTTTTTGGGGATAGCGTTTAAGATAATTAAACAATCGGACGATGAAATGCTGACATAACTTTTCTCCGGTTTTTGAATAGGACTCGGCTCTGATGTAAATGAGTGTCAACAGAATATCAAAAAGCGAATTTTCATCAGAGAAGACTCGGATTAATGAAATATGTCACCATAACAACAACAACAACAACAACAACAACAACACTATTATGATGACTACAACGACAATAACAATCATCACATATATCACCATTATAACAACATCACTATTATCACAAGAGCAACAGCAACAACAACAACACTATTATCATGACTATAACAACAGTAATAATTATCCATATCACATCACATATATCACCATCACAACAACATCAACATTATCACAGGAGCAACAGCAATAATAATAATAATAATAATAATAATAATAATAATAATAATAATAATAATAATAATAATAATAATAATAATAATAATAATAATAATAATAATAATAATAACAACAACAACAAAAAAAAAAAAACACTATTATCAAGACTACAACAACAGTAACAATTATCAATATCACAACACATATATCACCACCACAACAACATCATCATTATCACAAGAGAAAAAAACAACAACAACAATAATAATAATAAGAAGAAGAAGAAGAAGAACACTATTATCACGGCTTCAACAACAGTTACAATTATCATTATCACATCAAAAATATCACCATCACATTAACATCAACATTACTAAAACAGCAACAACAACAATAACAACAGCACTATTATCACGACTACAACAATAGTAACATTTATCAATATCACATCACATATATCACCATCACAAAAACATCATCATTATCGCAGGAGCAACAACAACAACAACAACACGACTACAACAACGATAACAATTATCAATATCACAACACATATATCACCATCACAACAACATCATCATTATCACAAGAGCAACAATAATAATTACCATACAATAACTTTTTAATTACCACCACAACAGCAATGTCACAATAATCCTCGATGGAGCGCGTCTGACGAGCTGTTAACCTTTCGTCTTATCGGTGTGTTCTTCTTTTGTGATTTGAATCCTTTACTTTTTCCGGTGTTTATTCTTCATGTAGATTATAATATCCTTTACAAGTACCAACAACATACTGGAACTGTAATGATGTTTTAATCTGACTAACAAAGCTGTTCACGATCGATAGAGACAGGTTTTGGTATATAATCTGCCTCCACCAACCGTTTGCCGTTTTGCGTCAGTTTTTTTACAGCGGGGTATGTCGTTGATTTTCAGTGGAGGCGAGGCACTCTAAACTTTTCCTCTTGTTGACATGTCTCTTCTTCTTTGATGATTTAAATCCTCTTCTTTTTCCAGTGTTTATTTTGCTTTTATCCCATACAAGTACCAACAACACTCTGGAAAATCTATATCATTATAAAAACAAGCCTGAAACAAAACTATTGCTGTTTCAACCATTCTGCAACCCAAAACATGCAAATATTTTACTTAATTCTAGCATAAAAAACAAACCATTTTATAAAAAAAAATAATTCCATCACCGACGATCCGCATGCTCCGGTCGTTCGCCGTAACGTGTTAGTCCTATATGGCGGGGTCTATCGTTGGTCGGCCGGTAGAAATGGACGAACATTTTGTAACCATTTCTCCGGTTTGTTCGTTGTTACCCATGTTGATGATTTCCATCCTCTTCTCTCTCTGCTGATTTTAAAAGTTTCTATTGAAAACAAAACATTCTACCTTATTTATCCTGTAAAAGTACCAACAACATACTTTAAAACATCAACAACTCCATTTCATACAAAATTGCTGTTTCGACATATCCAAAACAAATAAAATATGCACGTAATTTGTCGTTTCAATCAAATCGAAACCTGTCTTGAAGAGACGACTCCATTTAGTGCCTACGACATAGGGTTCGATTAACAGACCAACAGATAAGCAAGGTTGGGGTCATTCTAAATTGGGGAACGAATTCATTCCGCTATTTCGGACAAACGACAGTACTTCGCGGTGTATTTCTTCAATCATACAACTAGAGCTTGGCTGATCAAAGCCGCAGACTTCATGACAACAGTAGAACATTGACGATTTAAAACCGGTAGATCTAGTTTAATTTCGACGAGACGAGTAACCACAATATAGGTTTGAATAAAAAATATTCGGCTTGAAGTTCGTGGATCCACCACTGCTTTCTTATCATTCGTCACAGTTCTGGGCTCTGTTTTACATCCGCCGTTTTGCTTGAGTAGCGAAAACTCTGTGGGGCGAATCGCAAAAATTGTTTTACAGCGATCGAGCAACATTCTCAACAGAACATCGTAAATGATTGAATGTATACTTCAATTACAACATAAAAAACAAACCTTTCACGCTAATATTCCAGTATATAATCCAGATTTAACGAGAAAAACGCCTCCGCTTCGAAAGCGCGCCATGATTATCAACAAAGGGAGAACACTCGTACGGAAAGAATGGCTCACGTTCATGACCTGGCAAAGTTTCTCTATAGATAAGCAGGGGCTTTACTGCCGGGTCATCTATCGAAAGCTATATATTTATCTAACGTGTACTAAAGAAAAGATTCGAGAAAACATTGAGGCAAAGGGACAAAAATAATATTCGATTTAGAATTTGTTCCGCAACCAAATGCAGCAATTCACTAATCAATTAGTACCACGTATCGTCTAAATCGCGTAAAAAAATTACTATGGGGCTGGCAGATGGACTGAATTTGCTATTTCTTCTCACTGTAATTTTCAAACAGAAAAGTATCTTTTTTAAAAGGCTACTCATAATTAGGTCATTCTCAATATAGACCAATCAGCGCTTATTTCATCTATATATCCTGACTTTCCACTTACAAAATCGCCTTCCGCCGCTCTCGATTAAAACTACATATTACTCCCGCTCCTCCACTTCCGAAACACATTCTCCTCCTCCTTCAACATAAACCTCGTAACTTCAGCTTGTTTTAAGCTGCAGATACGAGGTTTTCGTAGGAAAGCGACGAATTGCTGATTACCAGCATTTTCTTTCTCTTGTCTGAATGTTGTCACAAGCCCTTTCTGTTAGGGGGTCAAAAAAAAAAAAAAAAGGTCTTGTGTGGGAAGGGGTTAAGATAAATCTAAGTAAAAACTAATTATTGAAGCTTTGTCTTTCCATTTCGACCATTCAAATTTTTCGCAAAATTTTATGGTGACCCACTTCAAAAACTACCACAAATGACAAAATGGAAATTATCTAAGATAGAATTTGTGTAAAATATGACATAGGAAATATTGAGACAAAAGGAGAAACTGCTGGTTATCAGCAGTTTCTTCTTTTGTTTCAATGTTTCCCAAGCCTTTTCTATTAGGGACGTCAAAACCAGATCTTGTTTGGAAAAGGTCAATAAACTTCATAATTTAAGAATTCTTCAAATACAGAACAACAAGATAAAGTCTATAGAAGATACAGAATTTCTACCCTCTCGTCTAGTGTTGATGTTCTAGACAGTCTTAAGGGAAACCTCGATACATTGTACATTGATCTTACGAGGTTCACATCGTGGCCATCTGAACTCAATAGTCTCCAAGTTTTGCAGGAATTATATGTACGTTATCTAAATTTTACTCACTTAGATTTCGATGCATTTCGTGGTTTTGAAAACACGCTCACATACTTGTCTATTGAATATTCTCAATTAGAGAGAATCCCAATTTCTTTGTGTCACTTGAAACAATTACAGACATTAGAATTCATAAACAACATGAATTTACGTACAAATAGCAGTGTTATCGAAATATGTAAACAAAATATAACATCAGTTTCACGTGTAGATCTCAGCTCGAACAATATGAGTAACATGCCAGATATTCTACTCAATTTTCCGACTTTGGAATATTTATATCTGAATGATAACAATCTGTCCTACATACACTGGAATTCTGTACCAAATAACTCGCCATTGCGGAAGCTCTATATGAACCAAAATGATTTTACCAAAATACCCTCTGTGGTCAATAAACTTCATAATTTAATTTGGCTTGAAATACAGAACAACAAGATAAAGTCTATAGAAGATACGGATTTAAACAATCTAAGTCGACTTCAGTATCTAAACCTAGACGGAAACCCAATAGAATTCATTTCACCCAACGCCTTTAGTAATAGTGTTTCTTTGCAAACTATCCATCTTCAAGGAACAAAGCTTCACAAACTTCCAAGTTCTCTGTCAACATTGAAACGTCTACATACCCTATACTTACGTGGCTCTCCCATAACTTGTAGTTGCGATCTCACTTTTATGAGAGCACTGGATGTATCAAACATCAAAATAAATGGTCACTGTCAGTCGAGTTCAACATCTATCAAACACTATCTTGTTGACAACCTCCCTCGCTGTCCGTAAATAATGTCTTACCAAACGTCTACATACCCTATACTTGCGTGGCTCTCCCATATCTTGTAGTTGCGATCTCACTTTTATGAGAGCACTGAATGTGTCAAACATCAAAATAAATGGTCACTGTCAGTCGAGTTCAACCTCTATCAAACACTATCTTGTTGACAACCTCCCTCGCTGTCCGTAAATGATGTCTTAACCCATTACCAAACGGCATATTTTTAGGGCAATCCACTTCAAAAACTGCCACAAATGACAAAATGGAAATTATTTAAGATAGACAACAACAGTAACAGAGGCAACAGCAGAAGCAACAATAATTGCAACAACAACAACAACAATAACAACAATAACAATGATAAGCAGGAACAACAACAAAAGAAGCTGCAACAACAGCAGCAGGAAGAGCAACAATATAAAACAACAACAACAACAACAAAAACAACAACAACAACAATAAATCAAATACATAAAAACAAAAAACAACAGCGACAACAACAGCAGCAGCAATAACAACGACTACAATAACAGCAGCAGCAAAAAAAAATACCAGCAGCAATGACAACAACAATAACAGAAATAACAATAACAGAAATAACAATAACAACAACAACAACAACAAAAGAAGCTGCAATAACAGCAGCAGGAAGAGCAACAATATAAAACAACAACAACAACAATAACAACAACAGCGACAACAACAGCAGCAGTATCAACAACAAACGCAACAGCAACAATAATAGCAACAGCAACAACAATAGCAACAGTAACAACAGCAACAATAGTAACAGAGGCAACAGCAGAAGCAACAATAATTGCAACAATATCAACAGCAACAACAACAATAATAAGCAGGAACAACAACAAAAGAAGCCGCAACAACAGCAGCAGGAAGAGCAACAATATAAAACAACAACAACAACAATAACAACAACAGCGACAACAACAGCATCAGTATCAACAACAAACAAAACAGCAACAATAATAGCAACAGCAACAATAATAGCAACAGCAACAATAATAGCAACAGCAACAACAATAGCAACATAGAAACAACAACATAGAAACAACAACAAAACAGCAACAGTACATCAGCTGCAAGAACAAGAAAAACAGTAGCAGTAGCAGCAACAACAACAGCAGCAATATCAACAGCAACAACAACAACAACAACAACAACAACAACACCTACAACAACAACAACAAAAACAAAAACAACAACACTATAATCACGACTACAACAACAAAAAAAATCATCACATGTACCACCATCACAACATCACCATTACAACAACAACAACAACAACAACAACAACAACAACAACAACAACAACACTATTATGACGACCACAACGACAGTAACAATCATCACATATATCACCATTATAACAATATCATCATTATCACAACAGCAACAACAACAACAACAACAACAACAACACTATTATCATGACTACAACAACAGTAATAATTATCCTATCACATCACATATATCACAACAACAACAACAACAACAACAACAACAACAACAACAACAACAACCTATTTTCATGACTACAACAACAGTCAGTTATCACTATCTCATCACATATATCGCCATCACAACAACATCACCATTATCACAAGAGCAACAACAACAACAACAACAACAACAACAACAACAACACTATTATCGTGACTACAACAACAGTAACAATTATCAATATCACAACACATATATCACCATCACAAAAACATCATCATTATCACAAGAGCAAAAACACTATTATTATGTCTTTAACAACAGTCACAATTACCATTATCACATGAAATATTAATCCGAATCATATCTGATCAAAAATCGCTTTTTGACATTCGGATAACGCTCATTTTGATCAGAACTAGGTCCTATTTGAAAAGGCAAGAAAACAGCGCCTAAAGTTAGGCGGCATTTCATCGTCTGTTTATGTGTATTATATCCAACACTCGGTAAAATTCTATAGGGTATAGATCAATCAATCATTTTTTGTCATACTTGACCAAAAATTTCATTTCAAATCGGCCTGCTGGAAGAGTATAACCTTTCGAAACTCAACAACCCCCTATTTCCACTCCATTTCGTCGCCATTGTTATTGCAGATCACGTGACCAGGTCTCGTTCAAAAATAGAGCGGAATTTACCGCCACGTGACTATCACGTGATCGCCTTTGATTACGAATTTTTCTCAAGTCACGTGACAGCCTTTGTTCAGAAATTATGGAGTGTTCTTGTTGTGGAAATCAATTTATGTCGATCTGTTCAGCTTGCAACTTGAATGGTATTGCTTTTCCTGAGAAATTCCGTTTATTTCGTTCTCCATGCTCATAAGTTATGGAATTGACCCAACATAGTAGCAAACATTATTGGTGCGAATACTAGCTTTAAAACGTTTGCCGGACGTTTCTGATATATTTCATTTATTTATTTATTCATGTTATCAGTTTTTTTTAAACTCGTTATTGTTATATTATTTCAGAAGGGCCGTCAATTTGAAAAATAAAATAATCTTATTTCTTTTTTCTTTCAAATTCTACCGTTACGTCATAATCTGGGAAAACCCGCATTCCATGTGCGAGATTTCGCGTTGATCACGTGGTTTTAAATGGAAGGTCATGGTAAACAAAGGCTGCTCAGGTGAGGGTTGTTGCAAAACATTGCCTATAAACCTTTTTGAAATACTTTTTGGTCTTGAATTTTTTATCATACACGCCAATAAATAGTACATTGATCGGTATCATAAGGCTTTTTGGGGATAGCGTTTAAGATAATTAAACAATCGGACGATGAAATGCTGACATAACTTTTCTCCGGTTTTTGAATAGGACTCGGCTCTGATGTAAATGAGTGTCAACAGAATATCAAAAAGCGAATTTTCATCAGAGAAGACTCGGATTAATGAAATATGTCACCATAACAACAACAACAACAACAACAACAACAACAACACTATTATGATGACTACAACGACAATAACAATCATCACATATATCACCATTATAACAACATCACTATTATCACAAGAGCAACAGCAACAACAACAACACTATTATCATGACTATAACAACAGTAATAATTATCCATATCACATCACATATATCACCATCACAACAACATCAACATTATCACAGGAGCAACAGCAATAATAATAATAATAATAATAATAATAATAATAATAATAATAATAATAATAATAATAATAATAATAATAATAATAATAATAATAATAACAACAACAACAAAAAAAAAAAACACTATTATCAAGACTACAACAACAGTAACAATTATCAATATCACAACACATATATCACCACCACAACAACATCATCATTATCACAAGAGAAAAAAACAACAACAACAATAATAATAAGAAGAAGAAGAAGAAGAAGAACACTATTATCACGGCTTCAACAACAGTTACAATTATCATTATCACATCAAAAATATCACCATCACATTAACATCAACATTACTAAAACAGCAACAACAACAATAACAACAGCACTATTATCACGACTACAACAATAGTAACATTTATCAATATCACATCACATATATCACCATCACAAAAACATCATCATTATCGCAGGAGCAACAACAACAACAACAACACGACTACAACAACGATAACAATTATCAATATCACAACACATATATCACCATCACAACAACATCATCATTATCACAAGAGCAACAATAATAATTACCATACAATAACTTTTTAATTACCACCACAACAGCAATGTCACAATAATCCTCGATGGAGCGCGTCTGACGAGCTGTTAACCTTTCGTCTTATCGGTGTGTTCTTCTTTTGTGATTTGAATCCTTTACTTTTTCCGGTGTTTATTCTTCATGTAGATTATAATATCCTTTACAAGTACCAACAACATACTGGAACTGTAATGATGTTTTAATCTGACTAACAAAGCTGTTCACGATCGATAGAGACAGGTTTTGGTATATAATCTGCCTCCACCAACCGTTTGCCGTTTTGCGTCAGTTTTTTTACAGCGGGGTATGCCGTTGATTTTCAGTGGAGGCGAGGCACTCTAAACTTTTCCTCTTGTTGACATGTCTCTTCTTCTTTGATGATTTAAATCCTCTTCTTTTTCCAGTGTTTATTTTGCTTTTATCCCATACAAGTACCAACAACACTCTGGAAAATCTATATCATTATAAAAACAAGCCTGAAACAAAACTATTGCTGTTTCAACCATTCTGCAACCCAAAACATGCAAATATTTTACTTAATTCTAGCATAAAAAACAAACCATTTTATAAAAAAAAATAATTCCATCACCGACGATCCGCATGCTCCGGTCGTTCGCCGTAACGTGTTAGTCCTATATGGCGGGGTCTATCGTTGGTCGGCCGGTAGAAATGGACGAACATTTTGTAACCATTTCTCCGGTTTGTTCGTTGTTACCCATGTTGATGATTTCCATCCTCTTCTCTCTCTGCTGATTTTAAAAGTTTCTATTGAAAACAAAACATTCTACCTTATTTATCCTGTAAAAGTACCAACAACATACTTTAAAACATCAACAACTCCATTTCATACAAAATTGCTGTTTCGACATATCCAAAACAAATAAAATATGCACGTAATTTGTCGTTTCAATCAAATCGAAACCTGTCTTGAAGAGACGACTCCATTTAGTGCCTACGACATAGGGTTCGATTAACAGACCAACAGATAAGCAAGGTTGGGGTCATTCTAAATTGGGGAACGAATTCATTCCGCTATTTCGGACAAACGACAGTACTTCGCGGTGTATTTCTTCAATCATACAACTAGAGCTTGGCTGATCAAAGCCGCAGACTTCATGACAACAGTAGAACATTGACGATTTAAAACCGGTAGATCTAGTTTAATTTCGACGAGACGAGTAACCACAATATAGGTTTGAATAAAAAATATTCGGCTTGAAGTTCGTGGATCCACCACTGCTTTCTTATCATTCGTCACAGTTCTGGGCTCTGTTTTACATCCGCCGTTTTGCTTGAGTAGCGAAAACTCTGTGGGGCGAATCGCAAAAATTGTTTTACAGCGATCGAGCAACATTCTCAACAGAACATCGTAAATGATTGAATGTATACTTCAATTACAACATAAAAAACAAACCTTTCACGCTAATATTCCAGTATATAATCCAGATTTAACGAGAAAAACGCCTCCGCTTCGAAAGCGCGCCATGATTATCAACAAAGGGAGAACACTCGTACGGAAAGAATGGCTCACGTTCATGACCTGGCAAAGTTTCTCTATAGATAAGCAGGGGCTTTACTGCCGGGTCATCTATCGAAAGCTATATATTTATCTAACGTGTACTAAAGAAAAGATTCGAGAAAACATTGAGGCAAAGGGACAAAAATAATATTCGATTTAGAATTTGTTCCGCAACCAAATGCAGCAATTCACTAATCAATTAGTACCACGTATCGTCTAAATCGCGTAAAAAAATTACTATGGGGCTGGCAGATGGAC